>JANEMJ010058722.1:0-35051 GCA_024361745.1 Cacatua alba
CCTTGGTCAGAGTAAGCATTACTTAGCAACAACTAAAAACATTGGTATTATCAGCGTTGTTCTCAGGCTGAAAGTCAGAGCCACAGCACTGCACCAGCTACTGAGAAGGAGAGAAAAAAATGACTGCTACTGCTGAACCCAGGACACACAGAAATGATGTAGCAAGACAAGGCCACCATTCACTTCCCCATAGGTCAATGGTAAGCCTACTCACCTACTTCACTTAGAGCATTGACCTTTTTTTTGCCCTTTCCCACCTTACTGAAGGGGCGGGTGGTTGTTGTTTGCTCTCAGACTGGTGGATGCTTTCGTCCCAAGCAGAGCTTGAAAAACTTTACAGCGGTTTCAGTTTAAATGTCCCTGTCCTTTTCAGTTAAATTGTCCCTGCCAACTCTACAGCATTAGGTCCAGACTCATTGCTCTGATTTTTGGACAGTTTTCCATAGAACACAACGGTGTTTCATATGTGTACGTTCTCAGAAAGCCTTTGGTAAAAGTTTCCTATAGCTACTCAAGACCTTGCTTTTGCTTAATACAGTTTAGATTTGATTTGATTCTATTTTCTAGGTCTCCCAATAGAATAACCTTATGAAGGCATGCTCAGAGCACAATTTGTCATCTGGTTTCTAAACAACTACAGCAAAGTTCCTCTGTTCTTTGTAAAGTTGACGAGTCATTTTGCACATGTTCTTTGTCTAAATGAGATGTATGAATCTGAATCCAGCTCATTGTCCCCAGTAGAGGAGTAAGGGTGATCATTTTTGTATTCCCTTCTTGGATTTATGTAACTCTGTAGTCAAATGCAAGTTGTTGGTTAGTTTGTAGTGACTATTTAATGAGTAAATAGAATAGCGGCAAGAGAGAGGTGCTTTATCTGCATTTATTTTCTGACACAGCTGACAACCAGAGTGATATCTTCTTCTTTCTTCTTTTGTTACAGCACTACTAATCATACCACACAGAGACACATTTGTCATTATATGTAATTATGTGCAATATGTTTACATTATAATATTTTATATTGGAAATGCATAGGTTTCATAATGTTTTTACTCCCAATTCCTTTCTGCTACAGATTATTTCAGTTTATGCATATTTATAAATGATATTTAAAAGTACAGTAGCACATTAATTATAATAAAATTGTGATTTGGAAATAAGAGCAAGTAGAGGACTGATCTAGATGACTATGTAACTTCTGACAGAGGGGCAGTGTTTTCTTAGTGCATGGGAAGCTTTCCTTTGGCTCCTCCAAGGTACTGAGAATGACCACAAGTTATTAGGAAAACCTGCCATTTCTTATGTGATTAAAGCAGGTCTGAGCAAACCTTGATCTTTCAGAAACCTTTTGAAAGACCTGTTCCTCTGTGGACCTGTTACTAATCCCAACAGCAGTGTGTTTTCACCTTCTCTCATCACTACTCCTTTTTTTCCCACTTCCTCTCCCCTTTTCTCCAAGCCAATTAGCAGATTAGCCAGCAGGCTGTGAAGCCTGAAAAAGTAGAAATTAAATCAACTTTTCTCACATGCCAAACTAACGGTGGAGTTATCCAAGAGCACAGCCGTACCCTCAGAGAGTCCTGTCCTTAAGGACCCCAGGGGGTGGTTAAGGAAATCAAAGATGCCGTCAAAGACTCCTTCAAAGTTATGATGTTATTCTCCACAAAAATACTTCCCAGTGGTGAACAGATGAGGCCATGATGGTGTGGTTAGGTGACATGCTGTGGGGCCAGCAGCAGTGGGAAAGCTAGGGGCTGCATTAGTGCAGGCAACCTCAAATGAGAGTGCATTGTAGGGCTGAGCACTGCAGATGAGAGGCAGAAAACAACAATAACCACAAGTTAATCACAACTCCTACACCTGCTGCCATTAGCAGAAAGCAGAAGATATTTAATTGTGGAGGGTTTTAACTGTGTAATAACTAGTGCGGGCAATGTGACAGTGCTGGCAAGGCAGATGCAGTCAGTAGGTTTTAGCAGGTTGAGGTAAACTTCATTATTCAGGCAATAAAAATATATGTTCTAACTAGAGCCATTTTTCTATTTTGGTATGTTACCACACACAAATTACCATTTGTTTGCTAGTGCTTTGTGATAAATATTTTATCTACATGTGAAAGCTTCTTCAGAGGTCACTTTTGTACAATTTTGTCTCTCTCCTACAACTTGTAGGAGAGGTACAAAAGTGAAAGATCTGCACCACTTTAGCTGGGTCTCAGTAGCTGTTTCAGATCTTATTTTATATAAAATAGAAGACATGATTGTTGTAAAGAGTAAAACATTGGGCCAAGCTGATATACGCTACACAAGCTACTCTTACAGGTAAAGAACAATTCCTGATGTTGCTGAGCTATTTTTGTTTGAAAATCTTTTGCAATATACTGTAAAAAGTACAACTCCATCAGGTAGCTTAAAGCAAGTTATTTCTGCACTTGAAAAAGGAGCATTTGCTGAGAAAAGCAAATGTTTTACCTCCACAAAAGAGGAGTAAGGAAAGGGGAGAGCACCTCAGCTGTTGGACTGCCATGGAACTGCTCACTCCACACTTCCTGGACTCTGTCATAACCAGAGTCTAACCTTAAGATCTACCAAACACTTTCATATTTTCATCTCAAAACCAGACCACCAAATGTCTGTCTGCATCCAGACGATCATACCAATATGAAGTCTGTTTCCGCACACACCACAACTGACCAACCTGCTCTATCCTGTTTCTTTCCTCTGACTGTTAGTTTTGAATCTTAATTATGACACCATTTGTAAAAGAAATAAAAATCATTAAAAACTAGTAAAATGTTTTGCCAATGAACTTTATTATTAATCTAATCATGCTGATAAAGAGCATTCAGTGTGAATATCTTGCCAAAGTAATTAAGGTTTGAGGCATTCTTTTTCTTTATCTTCATGAAATCAGAGAACCAGAGAAGATCCAAGGGTTGAAAAGATCTCTGAGGAGAAAAGCAGAAAAGCTGAATCACAAAAAGAGAAGAACACCAAAAATCATTTCAGAAGAGCAGAAAGGTAAAAGACACATTTAATGAAAAAATAATTTTCATAGTAGCTAATAGAGGAAGAATTTAAAAATGCAGCTATTGATACTTTTAGTTTACTGCACATTTTTCTGTTTTGGTTTTGCATTAATTTACTTTATAATTATTGTACATATTTTGACTGCATGTTTTCCAAAGAAGTTTGAGGAACATGTGGGAAAATTCAGTTAAGCAACAACATCCTGTAAAATTTCTAATGGTCCAAGTGATCAACACACAGAAGGTCAAGATAAATACATATTGAAATGTACAGTAATTTGCCATGAATAGTAATAATGCTGTGTCATCGCATTCCAGCGACGGAGAGCATGCCACCAAAATCTGGGAACGGACTAATTTTTCAGCTTCAGGGGAAAATTAGTTTTCATATAACTACCCAACCACACACTGTGTCATGTTCTACCTCTTCTGCTTCAGACAGCCTGCTGTAGCAAACTATTTCATGTATGGTATACAGAGAAATCTTACTTATTTAATATCTTTACAGGCTATAAAAATTAACTTTTAGGGGGAGAGTGATGTTAATGGGCTCTAAATGATAACAGAGTTCTGTCATACAAAGAAAATATGACAGGAGAATATGGTAAGAGATGGTCGAATTCACATACTTCTGCTGTATTTCCCTTGTTCTTTTCATTTCCTTAATACAATTATTTAGTAGCAGTCTCTGGTAAAGTTTTACACGTAAAGCTTTGTCATAAAATATTCAGAACTTACAGTATTTTAATACTGCTGAGTAAGTACTTCATTTTTATCCTCCGGTGCTTATAATATGGAGCTGTATTCCTGTATGAAAGGCTAAACAACAGTACAAAAATACAGACTTTATACACTAAAGTTTGGCAACAACATGAAAACACATTCTTGAGGGCATGTAAGCCTTGAAAGGCCAGGTACTGCCAGCATGTGCTGTGGTGGGTTGAAGTCTCCAGGGAATGGCCCACTGCAGAACAGATGAAGTGGGAAAATGCCCAGCCTCCGCCGCTTTATAGCAAGAAGTGCTGTATGTGTCTCCTCGAGGAAGATTTGTTCTTGTTGATAACCTCCTCAACATCTTTACTTCAGCAGGCCTCAGCTGTGGGCCCAGTCTCTTCCATGTACAAATGACACTGGCTGGGTAGGAGGATGACATGCTGCTTAATATTTGTATAGGCACTTTTAAACACTAACCTGCAGGAGCTTTTCCTCCATCTCTGCCTCCTGCAGAGATGCACAAGATGGCAATTGCCTGCTAGTTTTCAGCGTATATGCATGACTCCCAGAGATCCATTTCTCTCTTTTTTTTTTATGCCTCTGAATGCTGCTGCCTTGAGGATGTTCACAGACTTTTCCTTTATTTAGAATGACTCTTTTCTCGCAGTAAACAAAGAATTGCTCGTTATATAACAAATATTAGCTATTTTTTGTCTCTGGCAGGTTACATCAGCCATACAGAGGAGAATCCATCTTCAATGCTCAAGTTGGAGAGCACAGAGTGGTTTCAGTTTTGAGTGCCTTGTATAGCTAATGCCATGATTGAGCTCATATGATAAGAAGATGAGATATGACTTTTTAGGAGAGTCATATATGAAAAGAAATGAATGAAGGGGTTCCCACACCAAGCTTTTGGTGATATAGGAATGCCTAAGTAGAAAACACTCCTTCTATCAGGACAAATCTTTAAAATCCAGTGCTGCTACCCTCTAGTCAATGAAGACAACACAACACTATTAGATTTTCTGCACAGGAACAGGAACCCAATTGGTTCAGGCAGAGAGGCCACCTCCGAACTGCCATGGGGGAGCTGAGGCTCAGAGAGATGCTTCAAAAAGCAGACACTAGGAGAGAGAAGCATAATAAAGCTCAATGTCAGAAAGGAAGCAGATTTCAGATATTATTAAGAGTTTTGAGAACTGAGTGATCACACAATCTCTTTTAAGCAAGTCCACTTCAGTTTTCATGGCTGGTATTAAGCTTCTGAGGCTGGAGAGCTGCTCTGGTTTCCACAAAATTTCAAATGACAGGGAAATATTTTGGATCGATGGTTTAATGAGACACTTCAGAGCTTCTGCTGGTTTTCAGGAATGAAGTCCATATCAGCTTTAAACAGAATAATTTTCTCTGGGAGGCACTAGTTCAAGAGTGAGTGACCTACAGAGATATGTCAAAGCATGTAAAGTCCCTCAAATCCTGGGAAATAAGCAAACAAAATCTGTGCTGACTGGAGCAGTCAGGATTGGGGTAGAACACAGCACCAGCTACATAGTGCTCTGACTTTCCTTTTTCCTGATGTTAAGGGGACAGACAACTGCAGTCCTTCATTCTAACTTCTTGCCTCTCACCATGCTGTCACAGTGCCTGTCAGCAGTCCACAGGCCTTTCATTTCCAGCAGATGATGGACACAAACTTATTATTTTTGTTCTTAACCCAGCAAATAGGTTAAACCCTTCACCTTGACATCAGCAATGTTAAAAAAGAGTAAGTTCCCATGGAAAGTATGATATTCAGATGTGCTGACACCTTGAAGTAGTTATGGAAGAGCACATCAAGTCATTATCCAGCTGCATCTTGATTGTCATTAAATGCAGTTATTATTATTATGCTTTTTAGCAAGAAAAGGGTTTTACCCTAGCGAAGAAACCTCTCCTAAATCATATTTTGATTACATGTCATTACAAACTTACGTAATTATGGCTATTTGAAATGAATGCAACTGTGTATTTTCCAATATATTTTGTTTTTACCCTAACCCAACAGCCCATCCTGTTGCAGGCTGCTAGAACAGACCTGCTGCAAAGATTTTTTTTTTTGTAGCCTTTTAAGGCTTTCTGCTTTATATCATCAGCACCTTTCAGTCAAATGCATAAAGAAGTTTGGACTAGCAACTGCAGTGTTTAGGCAGTTTAGAAATAATACTATCAAAAATGAAATGAGTTCTCAACCAGTATTATCTTTCTTTTTAAGCTATATTTTGAAAAAGAATATCACTTTTCACACAACAAATACCAAGAGTTCTAGTTTCCAAATTGAATTACAAAATAAAAAATATAATTTTAATTTTGGACCAAAATTAGTCATTTCACTTCATAGAACGTATCTGTCAGAGTTATAAATACTGAGTCATCTTTGTTTCAAATGGAATTTTTACAAAAATTGTGCAAATAATAAAGTTTTCCATTCATGTTCATCATGAAGAAACATCCTGTTCAGAGGCAGTACTATTTGCAGGGGGGGTTTAATTTTGCCCAGCCTCCTAACTGCCTCAGGAATTGATGCTCACTGTTTTCATCCTTTATTGACCTTACAGGAGTTACTCCCAAGTTACAGAAGCATAAATAAAATTAATTATGTGGGCTCTCACCTTGTTACTCAAGGAAAGGAGAAGAAAACAGAAACCCTCCCAGCCCCGGGATGGCAATGCTTAGGTGCTGTGTGCCTACTCAAATCTTGGAAAGAGTGATTTGCTTTGATACGTACAAGGCACTGCTGGCCAGAGCTGCTAGGAATGAGGCAAGATGACAAACCAACACACTGCAATGATTCTGCCCCTCCTTGCAAGGGGGTTTCATGCAGGGGACCTGGAGGAGCTCAGCAGGAACCCCTTCTCCGTTTCTGCAGGCTGTGTGAAGCAGCAGGCTCCAGGTCTGCTCCTCTCCCAGCCTGAATTGAGGGCCCATTGCACCTTGCTGAGCTCAGCGGCATGCTGTTATGGGCCAGGTCTCTGCCACTCAGCTGTGGCAAAGTTACAGAGGGAGTTGTGATTCAGGAGCCTCTGCCTGTCACCAGGGAGAAAATCCAGTACTTCTGCAAACCAGAGCCTTTCCACTGAGGTGTGGTTTTTCCTCTCTCTGAGCAGGCAGCTCCTGGCTCCTTGCTTCTGCTCAGTTCAGCAGGAACCCAGCACCTGTGGCCAAAATGTCACCCAGCTGCTTCAATCTGACAACAAACACTAGGCTGCACAAAAGAAAGCTGGAGTACTGACCTGAAAAAGGGTTGAAGTAACATAACGATTGTATTTTCCTCAGATAAGCAGAATAAAAATTTATTTTTCACTCACCTTTTGGAATGTAAATTGTACTCAAATGTAAATCTCAAATGTAAAATTACGTATTTCCATGATGGAAGGCTGCAGGAATGCGTGAGGAAGATCACATTGATGTGACTACCAGAATTAGCTCTGCCACAGCTCATCGTCTGCAGAAAGAGAAAACATCCTCCTTGCAGAATGGACTCAATATTTAATGACCATTAAGGCATCTCTGTTGAAAGTGAAGTTTAAAAATGGAGTGCTAGGACTTAGAAGAAAGTAAGTGAAGAAGATGAAAGTACATAGGCAGTCATTCTGTTCAGGTACACCACATCTTTATTTCTGATAGCATTTTTATTTCTTTCACTCCTGAAATTCATTTTTATAACATGTGTGTGGATGTTTGTGTATGGCACTGGTCGAGGAACGCGCCGTAAAAGGGCTTGCTGAGTTTAACTGGAGGATTTTTGATAAATGTGTTCAGACCTTGTTTTCTTTCCTCTTTAAGACCTGAGATCTATGAAGGAAGCAGCAGCAATGGTTTGAGAAGCAGTTGTTGCAGTCCATAGGGCTGTTTCTCAGAAAATCCTGTTTTCCACCACTGTGCTTGTCCTGTTATCATGTGGCCAGGTAAACATGGCTGATTCACTCATAATCCCAGAGCCTTTCTCATGCCTTCTTATAATTGTGCCTTCGTGTGTTTCAGCATCTGTGCAGCAGTGTAAGCTAGTGGTTATTAATCAAAAAATGCTTGGAATTATTTCCTAGAGATTTGCGGCTGGTAGTTTTGCTGTAGTTAGTACCTTTGAGTAAAATCATTACTTAACGTGATTTTACATGTCAATCAAAACCTGGATAAATGTAAACTAATTTGTGTGTATGTGTATAGCTACAGTTTTTCCACTTAACTTGATTAACTTCAACTGTTCAAAAAAATAAATCAGATAATCCCGTTCGTGAAACTGTATTTTAAAGTGAAGTAAACAGGAGATAAAAAGAATCTCCAGAGATATACAAAATTACAAAATATTTTCTGTTGGGCTACTTATGAGACTGCATTTGTTTTGTGGAAAGCTCTGATCTGGATTGCTGCCCTATTGTGTTCAGCCATAGTGAAATAAGAAAAGAGAAGGTAAAAAATAGATAATTTCAAAGAAGAATTTCTAATAGGCACAAAATGGCAAAGGACAATGGATTAGCACAACACACTGTGTCTTCTTAGAAGACATCACAAAGAAATAAATGTATTTGATAAATAGATTTAAGACAAGTTCCAGACAACAGGTCCACATAAAAATTGTGCATGTCTTGTGCCTCAAGCAATTCTTGGTGATGAAAGGGGACTTTCCTGCAACACAAGCTTAATATTCATCTGAGAGCTTCAGGCATACTTGTATAAGGGAGCCCCTCTGTTAATTCCACAATAAGGGTGTCTACATTAAGAGACAGATTAGCAGTTACACCTCTTGTAGACCTGCTAATATAAGTAGCACTGATGAGCTAGGGCCTTTTAAAACTTGCTTTTTGGTTATGTGCCCTTGAGAGAGGAGATGCAACTTTGAGTCAAGTACAAGGCCAGTCTAGCAGCTGGGATGATTACAGTGAAGTTTCCCAGGAAGGTGAAAGGTTGAAGCCTTCCATGCTGATTGAAATGTGTGATACTTCTTCTGCTTAAATATCTCATTTCAAAATGGTTTTATTTTTCTTAAACCACACTACATCTTTCTTCCAAGTGCAGTCTTGCAAATAACATTGTCCAGAATTTCCTACTCTGCTTGTAATTATCCATCAGCCAGCTTCCCCCTTATTAATTAATGCTCAAGTTTTAGCAGCAGCTTGAACCGGGTCACTGTTCACGCGTTGAAACAACAGATGCAAAGGAGTTTGTGAGTGACAGGATAAAAATCAGGCACCATCTTGGCATGAAGCTTTGGAAAGATGTTAAGAAACCTCTCTGAAATTCATATTGGAATCTATTCCACATCTCTGAGTACTGTATATACTGTACAAATGCTTCATTTTAAGTCTGCCAACATTGCCACTCCAATTTGTCAATCCTGGAATTCTTTTTACTAAGTGCTACAAATGTACGACTCATCGTTGTTATTATGTTCCATTAGAACATTTGCCAGTTTTGAGTTCTGTCAGATATATGCGATAGCATTTGATGAATCACTGCTGAAATGATCCACTACAAACAACATCCAATTTCTTGGAGTGCTTTCTACCAGTATTGATAAGTATCTGGGGTTTAAATGCAATGCTGCTTCTACACACTCAGTCATATTGCTTATTGCAAACATTTGGAATGAGTTTGCTATCGACTACTTAATTAATTGTCTTGGCTTATACTTTTTTCTGTCAGTCGGTGATTCACTAGCCTGCCTCCACAGTGATATTCTGTTAGCGAAAAGGTAGCACATTCAGCTTCATGACTAATTTGGTAACCTGTTTCCAGCATCAGGGTGCTCCAACTACAGCAAACCTTCATTTGTACTTGAGGCTTACATTTCTTTCATTTGTAGAGTATGTTCAGCTTCTGGGTTGCTGCAGTAGACAGGACAAGACTTCGTAAATATGCACACACTCTCTTGAGGAAGTCATTGATCCAGAAAATGTCCTGTAGAGCAAAATCCGCAAAGCAGAATGTCTCACCCTGTGAACATAACTCTTCAGATACAGCCTTATGTAAGTTCTGGGAGAGGGAAGGAAACAAAAAAAATAAAAAAAGAGGGGAAGGCACAGCTTTGGAAAAACTGGGATATCTCTGTATTCTACTTTTCAGTGGAGGTGACAATATTTCGACTAAAAAAGTAACAGGATTTTTTGAAAGGATTTCTGTAAATCAAATCATCTTCTTTTTCATAAAAATTTAGTTGAGTAACAAGCAGTTAGAGCCTTCTAAGACGTATATATAGATGAAGTCAGTAAAGAGTTATATTCTACAGTATATTCTGAAGGCAGTATTTCCACTTGGTTCTACTCCTAATTACACAGTCAATACATTTTTTCGTCACTTCCTTGTTACTTGGGAGGGTTGTCTTATTTTCAGCTGACCATTTACTTATTTGTATTCATTTCCCTTCCCTGTGGACTGGAAAAGACCTTAGACTTATGAGTGTTGTCAATACGTTGCATAACCAAAATGCCTAGGAAACCTAGCGAAGGAGTAGCCTCCAACCTAGTGAGGCTCTGTGCACAAACAGGTGAAATGATGGACTCTGATCCAAAAGACTTGGTATCTGAATTTAAGGCAGCACCAGTGCAAGGACACAAAAAGATGAGAGACAAGGGAATCAGCTTTGTTTTCTGTAACAGAGAGGGAAGAACCAATCAAGGGATGAATAAGAATCCCTTTTGGCAGCTCTTCAGGAGACAGATCTTAAAGAGGTAAGAGAGCAACCATGAAAGGTTCCAGAGGTCAAGAAAGATGGCATTTTAAGAGCATGAGCAGCTGTGCTGAAAGCACCTCAGCTCACAGAAAATAGACAGACTGAAAAAATAAAACACAGAGGCTAAAACTGTGCCATATTGTACTGAGTGTGCTAATTCAGTGCTCTGTGAAGCATATTAGAGCTAATGAGTATAAAAGAATAACAAGATATCAGGCACATCCTGCAAATTCAGATTTTTCCTTAATATTGATTATGAAGACATTTGATAACTTTCTGCTTGTTTTAAATTCCAGTGCTTTATTTGGACAGCTGAGAATCCAGCAAAATGAGATATATTTGACTTACATGTTGAGCAAATTGCAGATCTTTTTAAAACACTAAATGGCCTCCTGTCCTCTCTTTATTTAACAAAACAAAAAATAAAAATCTGTCTTGAGTCTCTAAGCTGTCGTATCATTCTTTCTGTCATTAATTCTTCCTACCACCCATCAGTGTGTTATTCTGGGTAACAAGTCTCCCATGAGCAATCTTATTTCTTTCACCATTGTATTACCTCCTTTCTGGGAAAAAAGCTATTTAGTTTTCTGCATTCTGGAAGAAATTACTTCTGTTTTAAAGGGCTTGAACTGAAATATAAATAAATTTGTCATATATCTGTGGTGCAGTTCAGATCAGGATCAGGAATACCTCTTCTTAAAAACATTTTTCCCCAGGTTTGAGCTTTAACCTCATAAGCTTTTTTTTTCCTCTCAAAGGGCAGCTCTAGTACCAAGAAGTACTCACAATTCTTTTCAAGTTCTGTCTAGCAAAGAGTATGAAATAGAAACGTAGAGTGCAAAGGAAATGTCTCCAAAGAAGCAATAAAACATCTCTTGCACAGATACTTTAGACTACTAAAATATACCACTGGCTTCTCCAAACAGTTCTAGAAGATTTTAAAGCTACTACCTCCTGCAATTCAGCTTTGAGAAATTTCCCTTCAACAATCAAATTATACCTCCTTTCTCATACAAGGCGGTATAATTTTCACTCCCATTCCCTGATATAGCTTAGTCATGCTGTGCACTCATCCAAATCGCATCTGAAATGCTGTAGCTTGTTGAAACAAGATAAAAAAAACCTAAGACTTCTTACTCACTGGTGAAGTGTCTCAAGGCAACCTGAAATTCTCCAACCATGTTTTCTTCTTTCTCCAAGGTCCTTGCTGATTATATTTCTCTCATTGATAAATGGTATGTTTTAAAACAGTCAGACTGTTCAGTCACGTAGCAATCTATCTAACCGTTCAATTGATGTTCCTTCTCTCAGTTAAATACTTCTGGCTTTTACTTGCAACTTTTGCTCCTGCTTTTGATTTTCTCCTTATTTTTTGAACCATCTTTTAACAACTTCCCCCTTTTTTTCCCAGATTTTTTCTTATATTTTCCAGTCTGCCACCCAACAGCCTGCTGCTCTGTGGGAGTGAGGCAGTTATGACACAACAGTAAGTCAGCAAGTAAGTGTGATGTAAACAGTAAGGTTAGCAATATTGGCAGCCTTGGGAATCAGAATAACTGGGCCCTGACTCTGTCTCCAGGTCTGATCTAATCCAAGATGATAGGTCATTCCCTGGGACCTTTCAATCAGACAGAGATACCCAACTGTCGGTTTTGATTTTGTGCACTTTCACTCAGCATGTACTACTCTCTCTTTCTTGCTTTATCTTTTTCCCTGTGTAAAGCAAGACAGACAATGTTGATTCAAATCCACAGAGGCAAATGCACTTTCCATCTGCTTATGATTATGGCAGAGGAAAGAAGAGCTAAATTAGATGCAACAAGTGCAATGGGAAATATAGCAGAGATGTAGTTAAAAGTGCATCATTTTCAGGTAAATAAAGTAATATTGTAAAATCTGCATAAAGTCCAAAGAATGTGGGAGATAATGGACCATATCTCTGAAGAATCAGTAATTACATCTAAAGTATCATCTTCGCCTGCCTTGCATAGGCTGTCAGCATTGTAAAGACTTGACTAGCAGCCCAAATTAGGGTTTTTTTAAGAGGTCTTAATATCCTTCTGCAGCTGAAGGAGTTTTTGGACCTGTCTGCCTATTTAGCTGTTACAAGAAAACTTTGCATACATACATTGTGCTTGTGAAAGACCACTTACACCATTCTGATGGCAGTATAACACCCAGTAGTTCCCCCCCCATAATGTGAAAAGATTATATATTCACCAATATGAGGGCTTCAAAACTTTTAAGCACATATAAAAGCATGAAAAAAAAGAAATACTCTTTGAGCTAGGTGAAGGAATGATCAAAGTTCCCTGAACATAGAAATGGTTCTGTCATAACCTCAATCTCAGACTGAAAAGATCTGAAGGTAACAATCACCTATATCTGCACACAGGCATACACGGTATGTTCCATACAAGTACACTATCTTCAAAGAACACTGAGTAACAAGACAGAGCATTTAAGAATCAGAAAATGTCAATATAACAGAATTCTTGTTGTAAACCAACAGAAGATATAGCTTCTACTAAATAATTCATGCAATAATGAAATTATTTGAAGGAGTAAAATTGTCTCCGGTAGCTTATGCTTATTAAATACACTGCAATCAAGCAATCTTAACTTGCCAAAATGTGATCACAATTTAAAATTCAGCCAAAGGTATTACATGGAAGATGCCTGGGAAAAAAAAAAAAAGGCAATTACCACAAGGTTAATAGCTATTATTTTTTTTATATGGTGCTGTAGGTCAGCCACACAAGAATAGGAGCATAACCATCCAGTTGGATTTCAGTTGGAAGAAGCTTTGGATCCCATCCCCCAGAAGGAACCAACACCCTGAGAAAGACAAAAATAGAGATGAGAAGTTGCCTTCTGAAATACAAATCTGTTGCTAAAATGTGAATAAACAAAACACTCTGCCAATTTTATGACCCAAAGGAAAGCAAAAGCAAAAAAAAAAAAGAAAAAATCTGAAAGTTAAAGTCAAATGCATCTAATAATTAGTTAGCAGATTGATCATATCTGAATGTCATATATTCAAGCTACTGCTTCGCCAACAACGTGCTTTATAAACAGACCAGCTTTCAATAAAAATGTATCTTCACTTCTCTGTTCTCTCAGATTCATCTTTAAAAATATTAATTTTCATTATAATGCAGTATTTCACTGAAAAAAGTCTCAGGTGGAAAAAAGAGGCTTCCATTCATAGTGCTTGACTTGGACCAATATTCATCAAGTTTTATCACTTATGCAACTTTGGTTATTCACGCAACATTAAGCTGGACTACTGACACTTCAAAGGATTTGCAAAGATTTTATAAACTGACTAGAAGTTTAAAGAAGCTGTTTTCCTCTCTTTAACTGTGCTTAATATTCCTTGCAGAATCCGACTACATTGTTTTCTAATTGCAATACAGTTTGTATTGCAAAGCATGATGCAGAGGAGTGATATATGACCAAGGTCCACAGACATGTTTTCTGTTCAAAGAAAACTATTCACAATCTATTTCTTTCAGAAATGAACACAGAACCCAGGCATTTAATATAGTAGCTGGGACAAATTATCATCTCTGTGTTCAAATGCCAAAGACCAAAACAACAACAGAAAACCCTCATAAAACTTGGATTGATTTGAAAAATGCCTAATGCATTGAACATTTTCGGATTGAAACACGTTCGCAATATATTTTGGTTTATACCACTTGTATTTTAGAACTGCAGTAATCCTACTTTAAAGAATGCAAATTTTATAGCAACAACAGTCCATCTTCAGTGGTCAGGAAACAGAGGGCAGACCGTCTTTATTTCAAGAAAGACAAGCAGAGTAAGAATGAACTGTATTTAACTGAATTCTATTATTAGCCAGTTTGTCACATTTAGAGAAGATATTGGCAATTCCCAACCTGTAAGATACAAATAGAACTGGGCAATTTATTTATATTTTGGAAAAAAGAAATTTATAATTTTTCTGGGTCTGAGCCACGTGCAAATGAGTCATGTTTAGTTAATAGTTTCTACCAAAAGCAAACAAAAACCAAATTATTATATCAGAACAGCTCACCTCAACATTTCTTAACTTTTTAAAACCTTTGGCTTCAAGGGCTAAGAATTGGGTGTTTTCACACCATTAAACAAAAGAATGCATTACTTCAAGGGACAGGAAGCTGGCTGCATTACCTCCTTCAAGTTTTGTCCAGAAGTTTTAAAGCCATACTGTTACTGTCTCTTAAAGCTGTTGACTATTTGGCAAGATATTAAAAGCAGAAAATGTTCAGACAATACCCGTGGAGGGGAGGACCTAAGTATAGGTCTCCTCCATTTCAGGTGAGTGTCCTCAGGACATGGTTTATAAGGTTTCCAGGCTCACAGCAATACTGTCATTCATCTTGTGGATAGTATTTAGGTAAACTTTTCATTCCACAAATCCTATCATCCTCCAAAAAGTAGTTTGCGAACATGTAAAATATTATAACACTTATTATTTGGCTTACTAAAGTTACATATAATGGGTAAGCTTTGACAGCATTATTGAACTTCCAGTAACACCAGTAAACTGAAAAATCCTGAAATATGCAAATGAGTAAAAGCCCAGAGAAGTTTCATATAGTATGATTATAAGTAAGATTCATTTGCTTCTTAAATCTCTTTTACTATGTCACATTTCTATTATTGAAGAATTGCTCTCATATTCATGCAGTTGTTTATAACCTTTTTGTAAAGTCAGGCATTTATTTTTAAATCATACAAACTGTGTAATCGTTAATTTATACTTAAATTACTTTCTTGGGACTTGTCCTACCTGAAACATAGATGTCTAACTTTAAATTCATAATATTGTAATGTAAAGGTAACTATTGATATACAATGTTTCTTCAGCAACAGCTGTTACTTGTTAAGTCAGTGTTTCTCAAGCATATTTTAAAGTTTTATTAATCAAAACTACTGTTCACCATTGAGTTCTTTTACACCTTTGTGCACAGTAAGTAATGACAATTTCTTCAGTGACAAAATAAATGTTCACTATTTTCAAGTACAGGGAAAAAAATGGACCTAACCTATCAAGTCTTAAATATGCAAAACAACTCAAAACTTGTATTCGTTTGCACCAGAACTGAATATGGCTTTGCAATACATTTTACTGTGTCACCTAATGACATTAAAATATTGTGCAAGCTATATAAAACAGAAAAACTAAGTGCCAACCTTTTTAAAAATTATTGCCTGAAATTAGTTGTAGTGTATTTTAGGCATGTATGTTTGTATCAGAAAATATTAAAAATTGTTGTTTATTCCCAATTACCATAAATGGAATGGTAGAAAAATTACCCATAATTTGAGTTCATTGATTCAAATACTGGAGTGTTAACTCAATTTATACTTGTATGATTGTTTAAGATAATTGTAACTTGGATCTGTTAAAACTATTTCATGTCATTGCAATTTGAACTGAGTTTGACTAAAGTAAGATCTTTTTATAGCGGAAAAATAGTTGGTTTTCTTCTCCTGTATGCTTGCTTCCAGTCTGCTTCAGATGACCATTTTTCCTTAGACTAATGCTAAGACTGATGTTTTCCTACCCACTCCCTTATCATTTCATTGTCCACGCTTGTTTTCATAAGCATTTTCATATCTGCCTTTTCACACCTGATGCATATTTTAGATCAAGCTCTGATTTTGCAAAAACCAGAGAACAGGAAGCCATTGATCACAGAAGTTGTGCCTGCATTGAACATACTCAGGAAAAGCCTGGTAGAACTCTACCTTCCCATTTCCATTCCAGATAAAAAGAAAGTAATTTGGATGATTTCTGCAATTTCTCTAAGCAAAGTTGATGGGATTCTTCTCATGTTGGGACGCAGCAGCTGGGGAAGAGCCACCACTTTTCTCTATCCCCGGGCAGGGGTCTATCCAAAGGGCCCCTGGGCCACCCGGCTGAGGGATCTGTGTGTTTCAAGGCTTCTGTAGAAATACAAGTCCTGGATGTCTGTGCTAGGGCTTTCAGGTGCCTACTTCATCGAGACCAGTCTTTCTGCAAATATTTTTTTTTTGTTTGGGTTTTTATTTTGGTTGTGTTTTGGTATTTTTTTTTTTTACATTTCCATTTTTCATTTTTATATTTTTCCACTTAAAATCACATTCAAGTCTGTCACAGTTTTTTCGCACTTTCTTTACACTTCCACTTCATAACATCAGCCACTTCTGCACATTGGAAGTAAAAGACAAACACAAAGATTTTCACATTGCGCTCAGAGTTCCACAGGAGGTTGGATTGATTGCATTTGTTTTTCCTGCCTAGTCATGGTATTTTATGCCTGATGTGCTTCTACCTCAGAAGATTACGTTTAAGCTAGGGTGCATGGAAGAAAGCTTGAAAAGCCCCACAGAGTTATAAAAGAAGATTGTTCAATGGGCAAGAAGGGAAGCCATGAAAAAGCTTGGTAGAGACATGAATTCCTGACCAAATGAGGCTATGTGTCTGGTATGTCTGGAATGCTTAATATCCAATACACTGAGCAACTGCTGTTTAGGGAACATCTTAAACCATGAACATCTTTATTACAGTAAGTGACCTTTCTTCAGGTTCTAGTAGAACTATGCACAACAAAAATAAGGTTCAATGTTTATTGCTATATTTATATTCCTAACTTTATTGCAGTGCATGCATTTAGAAGTAAAAGTGTATCTTGAAATTGTTTTTATTTTATAGTGCAGACATTTCATGTTCTTCATATCCAAGGTATTTCAAAGCATTGTCTGTATTTTTGCAGGGAGCCTCAGTGGTGGTGTTTTATTATATCCAACGTGTATGCATTAGAAATGCACTCAGCTACCCAGTATTATATAAGATGCATAGTTGGCTCATATGCTCTTGCCCTATTTAAACATTAATAATACACATGCACACTATGGGCCCAATATCAAATATGGATGTTTTAATGGCATGTCTAAATCTCAGACATGTATGCTCAAATCAGCACTTAGATCCACAGAGGGGGCATTTACACATCTAAGTGTCCATGTAAGTACCCAAATGTGCAATTTGGATATCCTATTAAGATGCCCGTATTTGAAAATAAGGCTTTCTGGCATTTTTGGCAACATGCTCCACAGTGATTCTGGCAAATATGCAGAATTTTAATTCAACTGCAATATGGGGTTTTTGATTGATTGTTTGCAAAAAAGAAGGAAAAAAAAAAAAAGTACCGTTCTAGAAATAGATTTTGTTCTTCTTTTACTTTCAGAGTTTTATACAGTCTTGTAATTGGGTACTGAGAGAACAAATGAACTTTGCTGCCTGAACTCCAGTATACTCATGAAAAAGAAGTCCTAATGTCTCATATTGAGGTTTGTCACATTTTAGTCTGAAGAATCATAAAATGCACTATCAAAAGGTGCTTTAAGTTCAGTACCCACTGAAGCAAAGGAATTAAATAAGCTTTCTGTTTTATAAATCCTTAAATTGTAAGTGATATTCTGTGTTGCACATTGTGAGTGTGGCTTTGAAACAATGTATGTTACATTTTTCTAGTTCTCTACAGAATGAAAGTAGAAATCTAAAAGCCCAGTAACCTCAGTGGAGCAAGAGCACCATAAAAGCATCTGCCAGACAACTGTAGTTGAAGTAGATGCATTAAGATTATTCACCACTTTGGAATATTTACAGAAACAACCACAAAAGAAACACAAGCCATTTTAAAAAGGTCTCCCAACTTTATTATTTTATAAGGAAATAAAATCTCTTCTGGCCATGAATTCTAAAGCTTTCCCACTTTCTTAAAGTAGGGAAAATGACTCAAAATAAAATAATACAAAGTCAAAACAGAAAGCATGAAGAAAAGACAGTCTGACAGTTTGTAATGAAACTTATTTTGTCACTTCTACTTTACTCATGAAACCAGAGGTACCTGCTCTGTGACAGCCGTGCTAAGATTTAGCTAGATTTCAGCTACTTCTAAAGCAAACCTGAGCCAGGGTGTCTTTTTGAGGCTCGACATTTTTAACACAAGCCACACATTTATTACAGCAAGCTATTGTTTTATGCTTCTACTTCAGTTCTGATGAAGTACTTATGTGTTTGAGAGAAGTTATTTCTTTTTTCCCCATATCATAAGGGGATAAAATATATTATTCCTCCCACAAATCTTGCCTGTATGAGAACCATGTATTTCACAGTTTTGTCAGTCTAATAGGCATTTGTAAGATAAAGCCTCTATCTCATATTTTGCATGTTTTTCTGTGTCCTATGTTCTATACAGTCTTTATCAGGTTCCAGGTGTTTTCATCTCTCATTTATGAGATCATTTATAAGAGAACAGTGGCTTTAACATTTATTTCGCTTTAGATAGGATTTCTCTTTTCAATTGAAAAGTCATTCTCTCCCAGTGCTTGAAAGAGATCCACTCTCAGTATTTGTTAGATGCACTCCCTTTCCTTTATAATACAGTAAAAAAGTACAATTTCTACAGCATTTGCCTCCACTTTTTCTTTCAAGCGTCCCCCTCCCCCACCCCAGCTTATATGCAGGTTGCACTTATTCATATTACAATGAAGATTGTGAGCTGTATGCAATGTTGATTTTTAACTTCTCCCATAGTTTCATCTAGAACTACAGTAGGATGCAAACTAAAACAAAAATCATAGCAAACAGAATGCTGGCATAGGTGTGAAAAATTTGAGTGATTCAAACTCTGGTAGACAGATTTCAGTGTGCTAAAGCACAGTGCTTCTGTGTCACCTCGACAGTTTTTGTTTGATACGATAAAGCATATTTCATTCAAACATATTATTACAATTCAGGGTTGTTTTTTTTTCTAATGTTAAACTGGCAAAGAATTAACTCTACAGGAAAAAATATTTTGTGAGATTATGAACCAAGGTTCCTCTGATCATAAATATAAATATAACATCCATGTTACTATGCAAAGCCAGCTTCTTCCTAAGATTTTTCTAATTAGTAATTTAAAAGCTCCAAAAACCACTGGATTTTGTTCTGAATTTGGCATGTGTCTGACTTTCACGTCTCTCATTTCCTTTAGTTTATAGGATGATACAAATCATTGATAGATATCTTCATTACTTGTTTGATGTATTGGTTTTGGTTTTTTTAACTCTTGAATTAGAGCAAAAAGGATTTAACTACTCCCACAAGGAATAATTACATCTCCATGAAGGGTGAGGACAAACAAACCTGAGTGTGTCTTGCATCTCTCTGAATTTTATAGAGCCTGGCAGTATCAGTCTGAGCTGTGAGCTTACCGGGCAAGGCAAGCTACATGGTCAGCACCCAAACAGGAGCATTCCCACAGCACACATCTACAAGTCTTGTGGTCAGTAAAGAGCCAAGTTCTCCAGCTGCCTTCAACTAAGGAAGTATTCTTTGTGCTGGATGAGCTGCAAAACCAAATCCTTCCACTTCTGGCTATTAACAATCCCACAGCACTTGTAGAAGGCACCTACACTTTCCACCTCAACTTATGGGCTCTATCCATTTCAGTGCTCTGAAGTTCACTTTAAAGTAGGTGTATGCTTTCAGATACAATAAAGATGCCATTTAAAATACTACACTCTTAACTGACAACTCTGCTTTAGGAATTCTCTCCCTCCTCATCTTCTGAACATAAAAACAAAGTAACGTATAACAGGGAAGAACAATGAAACATTTGACCTAAAGAAAGCATTCATGTTGCAGCAAAATGTCCTCAGATCCCACAGGGGTTCCCTTTTTCAGTCAAATTATTAGGCAAAAATAACCTTGAATTACTTCAGTTAATTACAATACAGCTGTGATTAATGTGCCCCATTATGAAGACAGAATTAATAAATGAAAACTATTTCTGCCTAAACCCCAGATTTTCCGCAAAACATTATTTCTTAGTTTTTCCACAAATACTATTCAAGAGAAGAAAGACATACCCCTTTCCAGAGAGCCCTCTATCTCTGTTTCCTGGGTATCAGTTGTGTTGTTGAGTATATGCACATATGCATGTATATATACAGGTCAAAATCAGAACAAACTCTTGCAGACTTTTTTGTTTAGTCCATTGTGTCCATGTGGTCCATGAAAGACTTCAGAATTAAAATGGCTAAGGAAATCTTACATTTAAGTCTGCCCGCTATCTATGTTCAGAGAGTTCAACTATGCACTTTTGCATAGTTCTTTTTAAAAGCCTAGCTGGAATTTTGTCCAAAAATTCTGCAGTACTTTAAGCTCTTTTCACTCAATTAAGCTGTTAATGATAGTACTCCATATTCTAATTTCCTGGTATAAAATGGGATCTTCTGCAAGAATGCTGTATCAGTGGTGATCAAATAACTTGTCATATGTTATCTTTCCTCTGTATAGCATCATCACTTGCATCTAGCCCTTTTTTCAGACTCATAGCGACTCGTAGCTAAAAGAAATCCAGAAATACCTATATAAGCAACAGTGAACTACCATAAGAAGTTCACAGCAATGTGCGCTTAGATTTTTGTGAGAACTAGACTGGACATTACCTAATAAGCTAAAACCTAACATAGAATTAGACAAAATTATTTTGATAATTTAGGCCCATTGCATTGCGTCTCATATCCCCGTCTGCAACTCTAAATACCTCTAATTTAGAGACTTGGTCATGTCCTTCCCTCTACACATGTCACTTCCCTTCAGCATGTCACAACAGAAATGAATAAGGTAAATACTGTTATGGAAAGCAACATTCTAAAAATAGTTCCTGTTTCTAGTATTTTGGAAAATAGTTCAGGATTTATTATATTTGATGTAGCATATTGTCAGATTAGCTGCACTGAAAAAAAAAATAGAATAAAGCACCAGAGAAATATCTTCTCCTTAAACAAAAACAGCAGCTTACGTTTCCCTCTGTGGTTCATACATGCTTTGTCCTCCTCACAGAGCATTACTTTTTCCCATTCTACCTTACTATCTGCAGAAACTGAGAGTAGGAGAGAAAGGATATTTTGCAGAGTGGAAGTTTATGAGCTGAGTCCCTGATGCTTATAGGATCACCAGAAGTGTGGCAACTGTCTTTGTTTCCTTAAGACTTAGCTCCTGAAGCAAACCTGTAAGGCTTTCCCCTGTACTAACATGCCATTTTCTCCCACTACTCTGAATACAGTTGTAGCTACAATACTTTCTACAATATGGTCAGTACCTCTCTGAAGTCTTTGCAAGCAAATATGAAAGTGCTCCTAGTAGAAAAGATAAACTTTTGTTTCTGCATTTTTTGAATGTGGTTGTGGTAGAAAATGGGGAGCAGAAAAGCAGGCTAGAAGAGAAGAAGCAGGGAATAGTGTAATTGGGTAATGCATCATGGGAAAAAAAGAGAAGAACATGTGGAAAAGGAACTGAAGGGTAATGAAGAATATAGTGAATAAGAAATAGGAAACTGGGAATCAAGGAAGAGAGATGAAAGCTGGAATGCAGGAGTGGGGAAAAAAAATGCCAACTCTTAGATTTACCACAGAGAAGCTGATGGGTAGATTTTTAAATGTTGGTTGTGGGGTTTCGGACAGCCAGAGGGCCTCCTGACTTTTAAGTCAGTTAAGACTAAAGTTAGCATACTAGTAGAGGCAACTTAGAAAGTCCAAGTAACATCAAAGAGCAAGCATTAACGCTTCCTTTTATACCCAAAGCTAGTATTAAAAAAAAATTGTGAAGTACAAAAAATTTAGATGCAAAGATACAGTGAAATCAATATTAAAACTAAGAAAGTTCTGTAAAAAACACATTATACGCTGAAAAATCAATTCTGGAACTTTCAAATGCACTGTAATGAAATTCTGCAGACAAATGGAAGAATACTCCCAACCATGGAAGTGTAAAATACCTCCTTTATAGATATATAAAGAGATACAGTATTGCAATAACCAAGAAATACTTACTATATCAGCTAACATTAGGAAGACAATAAAATACCTCTATACCATATCTAGTAATATTACAGAGACTGGTAAATATGTGTTTAGAGAGTATTCTATGAAATCCTTATAGGAGAAAGAGAAATAAAATTGAATTGAAAAAACATATGCTTTACTAACTAACACTAGGAAAATTGTGAAACACAGTTGTACACATACAGAAACACAATGAACTGAGAAACATACAGAACGTAACTCTGCTTTCCCTTATGCTGAAATGATACTGTTCAAGAGAATGGAGTTATTCAAGATCCACTCAGTGGTAAGCAAAAGAAGAATTTCTCCAATTGAGTATATATTATTTAGTCTTTGAGAAACAATAAAAATAGTTTGGAAGCTAAAAGTACCTGCTAAGCATACAATAGAGTTCACTTTTGAAATATTAAATTTTAATGGCCTCTCCAAGAATCTTCCTCTGACAGCTAGACTACAAAAAGTCTGTAAAGCAGCTGAACTTATTCCAAATAACAATTGTTTTTCTTAAGCAAAATTTACTGTTGTAGACCAAATACAGATACTGTGAGACTGTCTTGTGTGATCCTTACAATGAATTAAAGTGTCATATTTTGCTGCAGTGCAAATGGAAGTAACAATAAATAGTTTTCTTGCCCTAGTTAGGAAAGAACTCATGCATTCAAGAGGGACTATCCTGTATGCTAGATCTGAACTCTAGATGTTATTCTATCAGGATAGAAACCTACAGTGAAAAAAAGAAAATCATTATTTGGAGGCTGTATTATCAACTCTTGTGATTTTTATTGAGAGCTTTGTGCTACGTGGCTATTTTCCTAGATCTCATCATCTGAATTGAAGGTATTATGTGAAAATCTGTTTTCCCTTTCCTTTTTAAAAAATGCCTTGTTCTTACTGTGGTGCAAAATGCTTTAAGCACAAAATTTTATATACAAAACCCAGAGGCAAATATAAAAATATCCAAATATACTCCTTTTAAGATGATGTTATGATTTTTTGGGAACAGACTAATAAAAATCCTTGCAGCCTATTTTTGGCATCATGCTTTCCTTCCCTCAGCATGTTATAAAAATTTTTCCTTAAAGATCTTTTGTATCAATCAATAACTGGACTCAAATTATAGGAAGCACTTGTGGGGATGGGAAGTTGTACTAGTTTCTGTAACAGGTTGTTTCTTATTAAATACAGGTTTTGCTACTTGCACACACTGGCAAAACTGTGCGTGTTGCTGTCTGTGTATAAATAATATGATCTCTCCTCTAATTATATATTTTGCCAGGTTGTGTGTTGTGTGGTCCAGTCACGGGAAAAAATTATAAAACAACTGGTAAAATGGTCTTACAATACAATGTCTAGTTAGACATGGATGTAGTCAAATCTATTTTACCTTCAAAAAAGGCAAAGTTCAATATCAGACATGCTTTCCGTCTCCTTATCCCTAAATGTTGTGATTGAGAAATTTTGTGTTACAGTTCAATTCTCCAACCAGACTGAAGGATAGCTGGGGCTGCAAGGGCAGCAATATTCATTTGAATACATATTAGGCTTAACACAAGATTCAACTGCATTTGAAAAGACTATTTATAACCTTTTTTTTGCCATATTCACGAGACCCTTATAAAACAGAAAGAAGCAACAGTGATTTGGACAAAGGGGAAAAGATTTTCCAAAGAGAGAAATGATATTGGTACATTAAGAGAGAAAATAGCTTTTTCAGGAGCTAGCAGAAGAAATGAAAAAATAAAGGTTTGTGATGAAAAGAGCTGCAAGGAATAGTGCAGGCAACGCTTAAGTTAAAATGCAATCTAGAATTCCTTTGCCCAGGCTTCCCAACATTAATGCTGGCAACAGAACCCAGCTGTCCCAAGATCGCTCATATGCATATTTCTTCCTCTCAGGGTATCCTCACCCAAGGGAGTAAAGCAGCTTTCAGACAGAAATATTTTCTTTCTGGCACAGGCAGCAACAGGTTGTTTGTCACCTGGAGCATTTTCTTGCAGGCATGGTAACACAATACACACAGGTTTCTCAGAGAATATAGCTTGTGGTAGAGCTCAGGAGCAAAGAGCTGCATGTTTACCAGATACTGAAAAATAGAAGCATGTGATGAAGAATAACAGGGGACAGGAAATTCCCATCTCAATCTCTTCTGCAGGAGGGGGAAAGAAGATGGGAAGGATGCCAGTGGGTTCACCTGGGTGTGCTACCTCCTTAATCTTCAGTGCAGATGAATGTGCAAGTCATCATTGCTGAGCCTCCTTGATGGAGTCACTCTCAAGCAGCTCAGCAGCTAGTATACTATCACAGGGTGAAACTGCCGTATACTGCAGGGAGGAGAAGTCACGAGGGGCATGGAAGACCAAGGTACAAGTCCCTGCTTCACAGTATTTTAATTTTCACAAAACAGCTCCCCTCTGGAGAAAAGTCAGGATATGTAAGGGACATTTGGAAGGCCAAGAGCTGAGTTTCCAGCCCAAACCAGGCTTGGTGGGTTTTTTTTTTGTGAACTCCCTTGTCATAACAATGTTGACTACCTTTGTGATTTTTGTCGTTATTTCTACCCTGAACCTGTAAAATCTTTCTGCAAAGGGTAGGATGAAAGAGAAAGTTTCCACTGAAAGTTTTAGGTCCAACAAATCATTTTTCTATGATGAAAAGCCATTTTGTCACAAAATTTCTGGCTAGCTTTTGTGGTGATACTATTGTCTAGTGTATCTGTCAGACAGTCCTCCTAATTAAGCTATTTTTGTACAAGATTCCGGGTATAGTTTAAGAATCACAAAGCTTATGACTATAGTTCCATATCACCGCAGGGAAATTCTCACAGAGGGAAATCATAATGCTGCACTCCATAACCCAAAATTGCTATATAGAACATCTACTCTTCCATATTGGAACAGACTGTCCTACTATCATAGCAGCCTTTCAATTCCCTCAAAACATGGAACAAAAGGGAGAGACCTTTGTATGAACAGAAAGGCATTTGATCAAAGCTTTTCATGTGTTGCTGGACGTAGAAGAATTTCATAACATAGCAGTTACACATATTCATGTCAAACTTCAGAAAAGGAAAAGGTAAAATTAAAAGTAAGGAAGTCTGATGTTTAGTTGAAGTACACACAACAGATGTAAAACCATGCCAAACCGTGTCAGTACTGCCTGGGGGGTTAAATTGTTCCATGAGTTCTACATAATTTTTTCTCCATTAACAAAACTTAACTGGGTAATGAAATAGGTAAAAAATTTTTAGTCAAAATTTAAGTACAGTTTTGCAAGAAAAGCCTTCTAAAACTCCTGCAGTAATTAATAAAAAATTAGAATCACAGCAGTCAAACCCATACCTGCTTAGGGAATCCTGGTTTTCATTCCACTGTAGAATAACAGTTTTCACCATGAAAGTAGAAGGCGGCTGTTGGGTGACAGTAATGTTACATTCCAATTCTGGCACACATCACCAGGAACAAGTGTTGGTTTGCCATAATACCATCTTCTCTAGATTTGAGTATTGCCTCATGTTTGTTCCTGCTTCCAAAGTGAGTGCCAACAATTTTACAGTATTATTACCATTTTTGCTATTATCATTATTGTCTGTCAGTTCCCGACTCATTTCAAGGGTCTCCTTCAGCCACTGTATATGTCACCCACCTGTTTGCTCGTGTTTGGCCTCTGGACAGATATGTCTGTACTGTTTTGTTTATTCCTACATGTGATTGAGTTCTGTTTAGCTGTCCAGACAAGC
This sequence comes from Cacatua alba, assembly GCA_024361745.1. Taxonomy (NCBI): domain Eukaryota; kingdom Metazoa; phylum Chordata; class Aves; order Psittaciformes; family Cacatuidae; genus Cacatua; species Cacatua alba. The sequence continues at coordinate 26,080 of JANEMJ010058722.1, forward strand.
CAGTAACAGGAATACAATCAACAGCACAGTGGAAGCAGGTACATTACAGCAACGAGTCCTTTTAAACATTGTGCCTGAAGACTTTTGAAGAATTTATCAAATCAAGACAAATCACTTGGCTACTACTCATTCTTTTCTCTTTTAACTATCTCTTTCAAATCCTGCTCTGCCGAACAGAACAGCACAACTGAAAGCTAATAATCTCAAATGCTGAACTTGTCATGCAGAAAAGCGTTCCTTGAAAATACTTACTTACCATGTAGCTTCCACTGAACCTCTTATTTTCTCCTCACAGAGCTACTGTGTCAGAAGGAAGTGACAAGAGCATCTTTTTAAAAAGGGAACACCACAACATTTGGCATCCATAAGTGTGTGCTGAGCTTGACATTCACCAAGGAGGAGAAAAATACTGTAGATATGCAAACAACATATATCATGTATTTCCAAGTGGCTATATATAATGTTTTATTGAAACTGTTCACAAGAAGATAAAAACGTATGATGCCTAGCTTCCAGTTAAATAGAAGTGCTTGAAATCTATAGCCTGAAAACTTGATTTTTGAAATGAAAAAAAAATTAAGTGTGGGAACCTGAAGTTATGAACCCAGCAGACCTTCAGGTATTCAGCATCTCAGTGAACCTCTTTACTGAAGAAGCAACTGAAGATACTAGTGAGGACAGAGGATACGAATCAAGCTCTCTTATTGACAGTTTCTGCCACTGTGTTTTCTTCCTGTAACAATAAGTTTACTTTCCAAATAGGTATATGCCAGTTCAATTCTATAGCTGAAAAAACACCCCTGCATATATTGATCGAAAGCTATCTGTGAGTAGAAGCTCTTCTGGGCTGTGTGTTTGGATATACCCAATATATTAAATTATGCCAAGATAGCGTCTTTTTGCCACTGTAGCAGGTATCCATGATGACAACAGCAGGTTGCATCACTCCATGGTGCACCAAATGTTATATTGCATTTTTACGGATTTCTGTTCTATTGACTCTCATTATAAGGAAAAACATATTTTCTACAACACTTGCTATCAGTGTGCAGTTGCTGAAACTATTATACATATACGACAAATAATAGAATATTTTAGGAATGGAAGAAGCACTTAAGTTTGGATCTGGAGTTTAACACTCCTTAAAGCCGGAGGAAAATCTTCCTAGAAGTTCAGAATTCTGTATAACCTTGGCAGTACAGCTTGGTTCTAGATCACTGTCTGGGTACCATGTTCTCCCACATAGGGGCTTCTCTGGATCTGGGTTTGTGTATAGCTAATAACATTAACAACATCTGCCATCCATTTGTCTTTTTGATTCCATACAGATTTCACTTCTGTATGCTTTTTTACAAGAACTTAAATTGACACCTTACTTGAAATACATTGAAGTATCAGGTTGCAATATCGGCTTTCCGATTTTGTCTCTGTGATTAACCTTATTTTGAAAGAAAATGAGATTAATACAAACAGGTCTTATTTGAAGGTTTTAAAGTTCTCTTGAAAATGCAGTATTATCACAATTTCAAGCACTCTTCCATAAATGTTACATAATTGTCTTCTGCCAGACAATTTTAACTCAATTTTTTTGCATTACTTGTCTCAGAAGAGCAAAGTGAAACCTGAAATCTGAAAACTTTGATGCTTTCAGATGCCACTATAATAATGAAATTCATATCCTATGTGCTTTTACAGAATCATCAGAGGCCATAAAACTTAAGAAGCAGCCTGGGCCTTTTTTTAACTTTGCACTGAATCAATCTGCCCAATCAGTGCCATTGTAGTGGTGGGTATCAGGAGAATTCTGGCTGCTTTGAGGGGTTTTTATTTTAGATTTGGTGCTAACTCCTCAGTGAATCTCATGGAGAGGAGTGGGATGCAGATTCACACAGACTACGTATATATATATATGTACATGTACTTGCAAATGTAAAATCTCAAATTTCTGCAATACCACAAGTGAAGCTTACTTCACAAATTTCCCTAATATATGGTCTGATGTAAATCCCAGCTGCTGCATAGTATTAACCAATCAAGTTTCTTCCTTAATACAGTCAACACTATTTAATGCTATGCAGGAAACATTACTTTTCTTTTATCGTCTTCTCCACTGCAGCCCTATGCTTCTATAGACTTAATGGTGTTGGAGTATTTTAGTTACAAGTCTCCAACTTGTTTATTCAGATTCCTTCATTCTGTACTATGTAACTTCTGCAGTACAATTCTCTAAGCTAGATGTTGTAAGTTTGCCTCCCATAGCTGATGCCACTTAGCCTGCTGCAAATTGATGTGGATGGCTCTCTTACTTTGGAGACTGAACATTTTCACCTTCACAGTACACTCAGGTTTCATTGGCCTGGGGCTTAGGAACCTGAGACACATTCTTAAATAGGAAATTCCACTTTGCATTGCAACATGCTATAATCATACTAGTGGACTGAAATCTCAAGTATCCTAGAAAATTCCACCTTGTCACTCTTCAGAAGGGCAATGGTTCCAAGAATTAGCACATTTCCCTCATCCCCACTTCATATTAACACTTGAAACTAAGTGCAGATTCTAGCTCAACCAATGAAAGTCAAATAAGTCAAGTACAGCAGTAGCTTGTGCATATTTTCTGTTATTATATTAATTATATGCATAGCAATACTGTATTTATGCAATCATTTTAACACACCCCTTTGGCACTGCTGAATGCTTATCAATGTTAACATGATGACAAAAATGACAAAAGCCAGGAAGTTCAATGGTAGGAGTGGAACTTTGCCTTATTGTGCTGCTGCAAAGAAAAACTCAGGCTGCAACCTATGTTGCATTTTCAGTCTCTTAGATTTTGTCAGTTGGTGTTACAATCTTCTAAACTATGTTTTTATCTGTGGATGCTTTTGATTTTTCTCTTAGTGACAACTTATAAAACAGGTATCTGGAAAAAATATTTCTGGTTAAAAGATGACACCATTCAATGCTTCAAGAGATGCTACGACTGGATGATCAGATACCTTACATGTCTGGTAGCTACCCTGGGGTGATTTATGACCTCCTAGCAAAAACATATATTTATCATTAACTAAGGGGTTCAGTTATTGACCTCCTTAACCTACAAGTGTTTCTTTGTACACAGTTGACATCAATGCGGTATAAATAACTGAAGCTTCTCCCCAAAAGATTTGTAAATGGCATCATTCCTTTCAGTATCTAGATGCCAGCTATCAGGAGGAAATTCATGTGAGAGTTTAAAAATATGAGGTTAATTGAAATTAGCCCTCAACTGAGAAAAAGGAATCTTGAAGGAATTTTGAAGTTCCATTAAGTATGAAAATAATATTTATTCCCATGTGGGAGTCAGAAATTAATCTCGTAAAGGGCTGTGACTGTATTTCTGGTTTTCACTTCTCTTCCCATCGTGTTTTCCTTCAACAGCCTTGCCACATCCTGGGAATTGTTTCTGTGCTGCTTTCCAGTATATTTCTTTTTTCACCTTCCTTCAATGGTGGATTCCTTGCAGTCCCCCATAAAGAAGATAGATTGTTTTTTTCTAACAAGCTTCCCCAACAACTCTTCTGAGGTGCACACTTCTAGCTTCTCAGTGAGTAAAAATATGCCTGCCTTCTGCTGGGCAAAAAGCTTTCTTTACTGTTACCTGTGTGCATATAAATGTAGACTTGCGTTTCTAAAGCAAACATTGAAATTTATGGATTACATTTAAAAAACCTTTATGGCAAAAACTTTATGTACTCTAAGACCAAGATCCATGACACCTGACAGGCAGTGGTACAAAAAGCCTGTGATTACAGGTTTGTGTGCAGGACATTCACCTCTGGGTAAGTCGGAACTGGTATTCACTGTGTCACCAGCTTTGCTTCTAAAACAAAGATCTAAATTCTTCATGGAGCTTCACATCCAAGAGCAGCCACAGACAACACATTTCTTTTTATAGTGCTCAGTCCTAGAGGGTGGTTCCCAAATTGATTCTTTTGAGCCACAATGACGCATGCTGTTTGTGATCAGGGTGGTGGCAAATCACAAGTCTGCTTTTCCTCTTTGTCACTGTTAAATTACAGTCAATAACAGAGAGAGGGAAAAAAATAAAAAAAAAATAATCAAAAGCTCTTCCTTAACATTATGTTTCCATATAATCAGCTGCTGTAAATACCACTGGGATGCTCCTCAGTCAGCAAAGAAAGGAAAAGACAATCTATGAAATCTTCTTTCTTTTAACATGCCATCCAAGCAATTGAAATATTTGAAAACACCTGTTTGAGGAATAGCAATAATAACAGCTCACTGTATGCAGCATGGTACTCACAAGGGCTTTGGTACCAGGGTGACAGGGACCTCATGGACATTCAGTGGAACAAGAAATCTGTTGCAACACTACAAACCTTGGTTCTCCATAGTTGCAAGAATCTCACATGTGATATTTTAACATAAACTGAAGACTGGTTTATATTATCATCCCCTTTGTATTTACTAACAGTGTAGTTCATAATTAACAGATCTTGACAAAATAGATGGGACAAGATGCAATGACAGATGGGAGACATTTTGTGGTTGGGGAAAAGCACTAAGAGGCACTATTACGAACAATGAGGTGGGTCACTGCAATGTTAAAAACAAGGATGGTATAAGCACCAACAATGCATTAATGCCTTCCTTGCAAAAACTTTGAATAGCATATGATCTAGGGAAACTTTTCTCCAAGATTTCTGATAGAAGGGGATGACAAATAAAAGCCAAACAAAGTTGTACTGAGATACCCTAAAGCTATTTTTAAGCATCTTAAAGTTATTAAAGTATTTTTAGACTGTTTACTGGAGGTGGCTTAATGGAGATTTTCACTGTTGTATAGTGCTATGTTCCCTTTTCATTATATCATCACTTTTTTTCACCTTCTCTGCTCCATACCATACTGTCAGTTCTCCTTTCATCCTTTTATGTCATCCTCTCTATCTCTCACTATATATACATCCTGATTTGTCTCCTGCTCAGTAACCTACCTCTTTGTTTCCATCCTTTGTTCCATTTATCTTTCTGATAGCTGACATGATAGAATTTGACAAGACTGACATAATCCACAGTGGGATTCATCTTACTATTATTTAAAAAAAAAAAAAAATCCAAGTGAAAAATACATTCCTAGAATATTTTAATCGCAATATTTTAAACAATGTTTTACTCTGAAGGCATAAAATTAAAGCTATAAAAGTTCATATGTTTAGTCTTAAGTTACCTTAACAATTAGTACCATTATCAGGTAAGAAGGTGGCATAGTATCACTGAGGTGAGTAATTGGTTCGTGTTCAAAATAACCATTTCTTTTAGCACAAACATACAGGATAGCTAAACTTAAATTTCTCAGGTGGTTTTGCTTCTTTGCTGTGCTAATACTTTTCATCCTTCAGTCACAGTATATGACTTCTGGTCTCACAGCATTTGAAATCTTGTAGCCAGCCTGCCTCTGCCTGTATGCAAAGGCAGGAAATGTCTTATCAGCCTTTGTTTAACTGACAGAGTGATGGCTTAAATTAAAAGTTTGGGAATTCAGAATTCAGCATTGCTTCTGAATGAATGGATGGACCGGTATAGTGGGAACTAAAAGACATTTATGCCATTGCAAGATATGTGAGACTAACGTATTTTGTTTCTAGCTCTTGAGCTTGGGTTTATGAAGCCTTCAAAGGTATGAAGCTTCAAAGCTTTCATGTATGTTTTCTTATGATGGGAGTCTGAAGGATCATGAAGTCTGTGAGAACATTTTGGTAATGCCAATATATAATTGTCAAGCTGCCAAGGCAATGCTAGTAGTTTGGAGCAAAAAACATTGAACAGAAGGGTCTCAGTCTATGAAAAGCATTTCAATTAGATATAGAAAGTATGTTTATTTTAATTTTTGTGCATTAGAGATTGAATTTGTGAAAATCAGTATTTATTGTTATTAACAAAACCATTAATAACAAAGAAGTAATCTAGCTCTTCTGTCAACAGGCTATCAGATTGCTCTATCTCTACTTGTCCTCTTGATTATCACAGGACCAGAGCTGACCCAAAGCAAAAATAAAAACTTTAGAAATTAGTTGTTATGAGAGGGCTTTTCTGGTCTCTGAAGGGTACAGAATCATAAATCAGCTGTTCTAAAAGCTGACCCAGTACTTGAGAGAAGAGTTTCAAAAATAGTTTTCACCTGAAAAAGCAATAGAGAAATACCTTATCCCACAGTTCAATAAAGCACATACTGTCTGAAATTCAAATGCATCATTCACCTTTATCAAATCCCATTGAATCTATTAGTACTCAAGTGCACAGCTATCCGTTTTGAGAAATAAAGCTTAACTTTGTACCAAAGTTCTGTAGTAGTTGTTACCACAAAGCCATTACATCTTCTACTTATCTTACCCAAATATGGTAGATATGCCTAAATGTGATAGATATTTTATGGTAGATATAAATATTTCCATAAGGAATATTATAATTAAATCAAAACAAAACAATTGTCAGAACTCCTTAAACACATTTGTCTATGACAGGGAATAAGAAGAATGTAGACTTTGTTTCTTTTCAATTAGAAGCAGCCATTTCATAATCTTTTTTATTAATGCTTTCCAGATTTTATTGTACTTTTTATTAGCCAAGCATCTGATTTCTCACAAATCAATGTGCTCTGATAACCAGAAAAGTCATGTTGGCAATACTGGAGAAGTTAAAACAAAAAGATGTTTTTCAACTTCAGTATTATCTCTAGTTTCTGAGCAACTTTCATACAGGCACAACAGACATATCACTCAAAGAGAAAAATTAGAGTCAAGAAGTTAAAAAGGATTTAAAAATATTTCCAGCTCCTGGGCATTATCCGATACAACTATAAATATAACTATCAAATTAGAACAATTTGATGACAATGGCTCCTTTTGTCATTATTATTCTCACAAACTTCTTACTTATTACTCCATTTTCAAAATCCTATCTTTAATCTGCTGAATTTAAGTTTTAAAACAAGTTGCAAACAATGGATAGCTGCTGTAAACCTTCAACAGAGTGGAGGGGGTTAAGTAGGACCACTTAGTCGTGCCTGAGTTCTGTGATTTGTGAGTTTAAGTAAAACCTTTTAACATTATTTGAATACACCAAGCTGATTTCCCCCCCCCCCCCAGTTAAATTGCTAATCAACTTGCTGAATCCCAAAGTGCTCCCATTTTTACAGGAACCATGCCAGCGTCTTACAGACAAAACAACTGAATTGGTTCTGGAGGGGACCATAAGCTGTTTAAAACAAGATTACATTTTGGTTTTTTTTAAGCGTCTTGTTTTATGTATGTATGCATGATTTAGGTTGTTGGTATTCTGTAATTTAACTATGATTTTATGCTTGCTGAACTTTAGGACTCTCATGAAAATTAGGTGCCTGTTTCTGTTGTTCCTCTGATGAATGAAATTTCAGTAAGTATTGTATTAGCCCCTTTTTGCCTGACTTGTGTTTTCATGCTAACCATTTTCAATCATGGTCTACTACCTTATTTTTTCCTATTTAATCCTCCTATTTGCATGCCTCTTTAGATCATTTCTTGCAATACTCTCTCTTAATCTCCGCATTATAGTGCATATTTCTCTTCTCCTACCTATTTTCTGCATGATACCTGTTAGAACACCCTTAACCTTTATTCTTTTTGCATCAGCATCTCCATAAACTGCTGTAATGCACACTCAAAAAGTGCAAAGGAAAGCATTATTCCCAGGGAACTGAGGGCAGGTATTTGTGATAGTCCAGGAAGGACTGGAAAACAAACTCTTCACTGTGGGCCTCCTCCGAAATGTTGCTGCTGATGAAGATTTTCCTTTCTACATCACCATGCCTGTTCGAGGGAAAGCAGAATCAGCCTCCCTGTCTTCTCAGCTTTAAAGGCAAGCAAGATCAGGTAACACCTCTTATAGCACAAACACAATAGCCCCTGCCAGAATTACACTGCACCACATCTGTGTTTAACTTGGAAACTGCATTTATCTACAGAAATTTTAGGCCAGATAAGCCATGAAACAGGAAACAGTGAAATCAGAAACGATAACTAGTAATCTTCTGCTTTCTGCCTAGCATTACAATGTTGAAAATATTGTGTTTGCAGACAGCAAAACATGATTTTAACAGCAAGGTAGCAAATAGCCCCTCTCTCTAAAAGTCATCCTAATTTAGCTTTCTGACACTGACAAACAAATGGAGGGTATGCTCCATTTGATCTTTAAAACAAAAAGGAAGAAAAAATACTTTTCCCAAACAATTGAAGAATTTCTTTAATTGTGGTGATAGTGTACCCAGTTATTTGACATACAAGCAGAATTTTCCCTAGCTATAATTATGTATTTAAGATACATAATTAGCCAGTTTGTAAACTGATGTCTCAGCTGAAGATCATACTCACTGAATTCATATCCTTGTTTTGATATGCGGTTTAAATGAGGACCCTCATATGTATTCTACTAATTCAAAATGAACACATTTCCTTCTCCAGCATTTTATTTTAGAATCAAAGACTGTAAGTTCAATGCCCTAACTAAAAACTATTAAAAAAAATACATACTGGGCAACAAAGCTTATGTGAATCAGCTTACCTGCCACAAGGGATTTATTCTGCCACACTAGAACAGAAAAAAACCTATACCTATTGATAAGTAAGAAAACAGACATACCCGTAGTCATTGATAAGTACGAAAAGAAAGAAAGAAAGAGAGAAAGGAAAGAAAGAGAGAAAGGAAAGAAAGAGAGAAAGGAAAGAAGGAAAGAAAGAAAAAGAAAGAAAGAGGGAAAGAGAGAAAGAAAGGAAGGAAGAGGGAAAGAGGGAAAGAGGGAAAGAAAGAGAGAAAAGGAGGGAGGAAGGGAGGAAGGGAGGGAGGGAAGAAAGGAAGGAGGGAAGGAGGGAAGGAAGGAAGGAAGGAAGGAAGGAAGGAAGGAAGGAAGGAAGGAAGGAAGGAAGGAAGGAAGGAAG
>JANEMJ010058728.1:8760-22161 GCA_024361745.1 Cacatua alba
CATGGGCAGGGACACCTCACACTAAACCATATCACCCAAGGCTCTGTCCAGCCTGGCCTTGAACACCACCAGGGGTGAAGCATTCACAGCTTCCTTGGGCAACACATTCCAGTGCCTCACCATACCTGCCAGGAGGTTTTGTCCTGTTTCCACTCCTGATCTGAGCTCATAAGAGATCAAGCCTTGAGGGAAACGCAACCTCTCCTATGTACAAGTTATGTTTTCCCACCTTGAACTTTCCAGGTAGTATATTCTGGCCTTCATGCCTCTGAATCCCTCCCTTTCTCTCATTCATCCCATGCTGATTCAGAAGTTATTCAATATAACATGTATGCAAATAACACACGTGTGGAAGACATACTTGTTAAGCATATAGATGTTTGATGCATTTGCTATATCTCAGAAAATTCTGAAGTCAAAACTGAGCTCCTCTTCAAAAGATCCCATTTCTGAAAGATCCACCTTTTGATTAGGCCTGGACCACTGGCAACAGCAGCACAGGCAGTCTGCAAAAACTTGAAGATGTGCATTGTCTGGTAGTGTTGTAGTGATATCTACAACCTTCTCATCTTCTTCATACCTCAACTTGTCTCCATCATATAAACCTGCAGGGAAAGGCAGAAAATATTATCTTTGATCCTTTTAGGCATTTCCTGCATATCTGAAAGCAAAATCTGTTCTTTTCTGTGTAAAGTATACACCAACAAACTGTTCCTTTTTCAGGAAAAAAAAAAAAGTTGATGACAGAAGAAAACTCCAGCTAAAGCACAAATTAAACTATATAGTGAGATTTCAAACATTTTCTTTCAGGCTTTTCAAAATTTGTAAGCAGCAGGGGAAAAAAATTTAATATTAGCTGAACAATTTTGCATCCACGGGACACATTTTTTCTTTTCACCACTTTCATAGGATCATAGAATGGTTTGGGTTGGAAGGGACCTTGAAGATCATCTAGTTCCAATCCGCCATCATGGGCAGGGGCACCTTCCACTAGACCAGGTTACTCAAAGCCACATCCAACCTAGCCTTGAACACTGCCAGGGATGGGGCATCCACAGCTTCTCTGAGCAACCTGTGCCAGTGCCTCTTCTTCCCAATATCTAATATAAATCTCCCCTCTTTCAGTTTAAAGCCATTGCCTCCTGTCCCATCACTACATGCCCTTATAAAAAGTCCCTCTTAAGATTTCTTCTGGGCTCCCTTTATGCACTGGAAGCTGCTCTAAGGTGTCGCTCGAGCCTTCTCTTTTCCAGGATCAACAAGCCCAGTACTTTCAGCCAGTTCATTCTTCTCTACTGCTCTTCTATTTTCTGTGGGTTCTGTACCTAATATCATGAACATCTCTGTAATATGTGTTGTCATTCCAGTCAGGGGGTAAGTACTGTGACTAACATCTGACATGTATAGTTTGTTCTCCCACCCCCGATTCTCCCAGGTACATCACATTTAAAAGAAAAAAAAAGAAAAATCCACCATATAGTTTTATGGTTTTACAAAGAATTATAATGTATACGTTGACTTCTTTGGCTGATACAGGAAGATTTCGAAATCCATATTCTGTCATTTTTTTTTTCCTGAATTTCCATTATGCATGTTATAAAATTTAAAATAGCTTTCTAATCTCAAGATTGCAACTTCAGTTTAAATAAACCTTGTTAGGCTCTAATAGACCAGAAATACTTTATGTGACATCATGTCAGACATCTGGTTTCATATCATAATTCATACTGAGTAACATCTAGAGAGAGATAGTAGGATAGCATTTCATAGGTGAATATCAGTAGCATGCTCAAAGTCCTTTGTTTCTTTAAACATGAACTATTTAAGAAGGAAAATACAAGTCCCAGATATGAATTCCTCTCAAATTGCTTTGGCTTTGAAGCCCACTTATCCATACCTTGTTTCATAATGTATTGCAGTACATCTGTTTACTTAGGAGGACTGGGAAAACCTATAACCTGCCCAAGTCCCTAAGAGCGAAAAAGGGATGATTCACATGAATAGACTTGTAAAAAATCTTAAATTAAAGTCTAAAGCAAAATTTAAAATGCTGCATGTGGGGGTTGGTATATTGCCATAATTTCTCATAGGGATTGCATTTGTCAGCCAAATGATGTAACGCTCTGCATCCAAAGTCAGAGCACCACTTTGCCATGAAGGAAAAATAACAAAACCCATAAAATTCCATTCCAGAGCCTGACATAAGGTGCTGTCAAACACTGAGCTTGCAACTGTGACAATGGCAGCTGTTCCCTTTGGCAAAAAAACATCTGGGAAAACTATGCAGAATGAGAGTTGTTATCTTTCTCACACACCATGATCTGAATGGAACGATGCCCAAAACACTGGCCATGTGGATGAAAGAAGCTTCTAGAGCTGGTAACCAGTTTAAGTCTGTGATGTTTGGTCAGTCTGTACTTGTAAAATGGAGAATGCTGACAAGTTGAGAAGGAAAAACATAATTTTCTATGAGGAAAATTTATCTCCTCAGTATTTATTGCAAATGCACAAATGTGTTTCATAGGCTTAGCTTGCCTAGTCCAAGAGCAGCCTGACCTAAGGATAGGACTCTGAAGGGGTTTCACTCATATAAGCAATCTGGTGTCTCCTGAAGGAGCATTAACCAACATTGGGCTGTAAGAGTTAAAAGGGTTTTTTTTCACAGGCAAGTACAGTGTCTCTTCAAGACTGGCTGTACTGCACAGGGAGTTAAGCCCCTGAACAGCTCAGTAGTGCAAGCACAGGTTTTCCCAGACTGCACTAGGAATAAACACGGACATCCCTCTGTCAGGATTGGTACTAAAGGCTAAGGGGTTGTTGGGTTTCCAAACCAATTTTTTTTCTATTAGACTGAGATCTTCTACTCATTTATCACTAACAGCCATCATGGATCTACAGCTTTCAGTCATTACCAGCACAAATATGATCTGAGGAATCGAAATAAAGGTGAAAGGCTCCATAGCTATATGCTAATTTTTAAGGCATTCATTGTGCCAGATTAAACATCCGCATAATTAGAATTTTCATATTCTTGTTCTTTGACAAAACAATTAAAAATGAATAACCTGAGCTCCTGTTTAGTCTCTCTACAAAACTGCGAATGGCTCATTAAATCAGTTATGATTCCTTTGGTCACTCCTCTCCTGCTCCTTGGATGACTGTGGTAATTCTAGAGCTAACACATGCCGATGAGCGCTGACCTCTGGGGACATGTGCATTTATCAGACCAAAACCAACCCAGGCTCGCCCGGCAGATTTGGTGACTCTAGATAACCTCGAGCCGATCGCACGCCCCTGTGGCAGCAATGACCCATTCGCATGTCTGCCCTATCAACTTTCGATGGTACTGTCTGCGCCTACCATGGTGACCACGGGTGACTGGGAATCAGGGTTTAACACAGAAGTTAAACTGACACTGGTCAAGTTATCAAAAAACTCAGCATCTGTTCCCCTTTTTCAGCCCCTTACTAGAGTCACTTATTTCTGCCCCACACCAGTCCCTAGGTTAAGTAACTACAGGCATCTATGAACTGGACCGCTCTGCGAAAGCAACACGGGCAGCTCAGCCCCACCATCTGGCTCACTGAACACCCAGCACAATGCAAAGAAAAACAGAACACAAAGCCAAGGACATTGGAGAAGTGGTGCAGTGCCTCACCTTGCAGTAATAGCAGCTTGAAATGCACCCTTATCTACGTTTTAGCTTTAAAGTTCACCTACGATAAAATTCTTTAAAACCTGGGGAGGAACAGAACAAGGTAGGGACCAATCATCATGATGTATTCAACTACGGGCATAGTATGTCTCTAGTTTGCACGAGTATTTTGAATTTGTAGACAAAATAGGCTCCTCAAAATACCCATGACAATCTGTCTAAGGAAAATTCATTTTGGAGTTTAGAGAAAAAAAAAATGTAATATCGGGGCACACAAATTCAGAGGTAGTAATATAACCTTGGGAAAACACCACCATAAACCCTGTCCATAACATATATGCAACAAACTGGTTAGCTTGGCAGATTTTTCACAAGAGAACAAGCTGTAGAAATTTCTGTGCACTTTTGGAAGTGCAGCTTTGACTGCCATTTTGTTCTGCATATTCTGGCTCTTTTTGGTGTACATGTATGTCATAAGATCAATTATGTATGGGTCATGTAAAACAAAATTATGGTGACATGAAACTTGATACTAATAAGTCCAATCAGAGTGTGGGTATAAATAAATCAAATCTATTCTTGATACGTAAAACATCTGCCATCAGTACTAATGTATGAATATGTTATTTCATTTTTCACGTTTTATATAAATTATATTGAGTTGAGTTATGGAATGTAAGAATATTAAAAATTCCAGATGAATCTTAATAATTATCAACTAAAATATTAAAAATTAAAATGTATAGCAAAAAAAGTAGAAGGAATAGGGGTTTTTTGACCTTGTAGCTTTCTTTATGCTGGTTGACTGAATGCTCCATCCTTCCCTGAAGTTCAACAAACAGGCTATGGTCTGTAAATAGCCTTAAACAGTTACAGCCAAATAATGCAGCAGTGCAGAGATCAGAGCAGTCCAACTCTGAATTATTCCATTTATGAAATACAAGAGTTTTTCACATTAAAACTGAGCCTGATGGAAAGAAAAAAAAAAAGCCTAAAAAGAACATTAAACTGTCCTTTATAAATCACCATTCAGGATAATAATTGCAAAAAGACTAAGAAATACTTCCAATATCACCATTGTTTGTTTTCATCCTAAAATTGTAATCACATGATCTTTAAAAAAATAAATAAAAAATTAGAAGTACCTGAAAAATGGTCACTAAAGTCTAAAACAAATCTGCAACTTCAAATGAAGAAATAAATATGTTTGTTATTACAAATACACCCTAGATTCGTTGCAATTTAAAAACCAGAAAAAAAAAACAGGATACAAATATACATAGAGTATGAATAAACTGTCCATCATATTCTCATCTAGAGATTGCCAGGATAGCCTTATAGAAATTTTGGAAAAGGACTGCTTTTGGAAACCTAGGTCTCTGTTAGCAACTTATACCGGCTGATAAGTTTGTTAGTTTAATAGAAGGAGAAAGATAAGGCAAGCATATTACATACACTGGCAGCTATATTCCAATGACTTCTTTCCTGGCAGTTATTTTTAGCCTGCCTTGCAGAATTCAATGCAATTTGGAAAAAAGAAATAACACACTTTGATTAAGGTTATCAGAAATTAGTTCCCAAAAGTTACATCTGAAAAAAAATTGTCATAGAATGGTAAGCAAGTTATCTTTTGATCAGACCTTGGAGAAGCATCTGAGAGATTCTCGCATACACTTGCTGTGTTTGTTATGCAAAAAACAGATCCAGAAAAAATATCTGAAAATTAAAAAATCTGGAACTGTGTTTTATAGTTTAAAATATTCTGTACCCAAAAAGTATCTAATATCAGAATATATCAGAAATTTTTCCTGCAGTCTTTTCAGGTGTTGTCACATTCGTCACAAATTAGAACCAAACAATAATGGCAGCAACTAGTGGAAGGAGAAAGCCTGGAAACACTACTTCCCATAATGCAAAACAGAACTGCATCCTTCATTTAGATATTGCTTCTTTTTCCAAGATCATGAAGAATTAAAAAAAGCCAGTCATAGATAAAACTATTACAGTAGACCCAGGTCTCTGTGACTCTGGAGCACTGAGAAATCTCTAGCCATCAAGATCAATGAGAGAACAAGGTTAAAGGAAATAAGAGATACTTTAAATTAATATCCAGATTTAACTTTCACAAAATTTCTATTGACCATAAATTACATATAATCTGCCCTTCCGCATGTACAGCATTTATCTGAAGAATGAAAAGAGTTGTCAGCCTTAATAAACTATCCCATGATGCCTTCCAATTCATTTCCACAGTGCTGACTGTGTTTACTGCATTGAAAATCATTCCACATTAAAGGCCATACCAGGGGAAAAGTCAGCAAGGGCTTCAGCACAATACAAATGACTAGCTCTGTGAAATATTTCTCAAATCATTTCCCTTGGTAGTAGACAAACTAAAATAAGAGGAAGGAACAACTGGTTACGTTTTGAGATACGAAGATGAAGTAAACCTACCCTACGCAATTTTTACCACACCCCAGCTTTTCTTCCTTTTTGTCATTTTTAAAGCCTGTTTAAGTAGAAGCAATCCCAGATTAAGGTGTAGAAACCTCAATCCTTTTATTTCATGTATGTTCACATATATGAAGTATCTCCAAGATTCAAAATTAAACTCAGCCTATCCCAGAAATTGCAAGTTCCGAACCGTGACTTCTTTTTCTTTGGATTTCATTGTTATAAATGCAAGATATGAAGCATCAATTTTTTCCTAATTCACTCTCCTAAAATTTGGATATTTACATCTAATCTGAACACTTCTATAATGGACAAATCAGATAAAAGTAAAAAGTGTTTTATCCAAAAATAGACAAAAATAATTCAAATGTTAAGCTTAGACTTAGACATCTGAGTGTTACATGGTGAAAGCTGAGCAAAATACATCCAACCCAAGGTGACATCAGAAGCCTAATGAGAGGATAAAATGGGTTGCACTTGGGACTACTCAAATTTGTGGGAATTCTGTATACAAAAGAACTAAACCTATTAAAAACTCATCCTTCTGTAGAGACCTGATTTCTAAAACCTTTATTTTAAAGGGCATTTCAGTGTCGCTGATGTTCCCAAATGTATTCCATGAGCTGCAGAATTTACCTCCAACTTAGTATGTAGCAATTTCACGTGTTTAAAATTTTATCAGGAATGCTGCCAAAGCAGCCAACTTTGGCAGGTTTTGACTATAGAGTATCATAAAGAGCAGGGGGTTTCAAACACTTCTCAGGTATGAATTGTGCATCACCAGAAAAGTTAGGCCTTTGAACATATTCATGTGCTTTATTAGCTCAAGAGACTCTCTAAGATTAGATCAGGTATAAGATTATGTATATGACATTTAATTATGTTAAAATGCGATTTTCCATCTGGAAACAGGAAGGTAATTTGTTATCTAGGCACCATTAAAATTTCTGTGGTCCAGCAGCAAAAGTTTCACAAAATTATCAGTGGTAAACAGATTATAAGTCAAGAGCTATGTAGGTAGTACAAAGATACTCATCTCAAGGGGTGATTTGGCCCAGTTATGATCTAAATCACCCTTTGGAGCTTTTATTTCTCTCTTCACCATAGTGGGAAACTAGGGCAACCAACCTCCTAAAGAATGACCAAGGTTAAAAGCTTGAAGTCTAGGCTCAGAAACTAGTTTTGAAAGAAATGTTTTGATTATGAAATTATTCCTGAAAAAGTGAAGAATAGCTACTGTTACGTGCAGAGAACTTAGAATCATAGAATCACAGAATCATAGAATTTATACTTAAACTTTATAGTGTTTTCTCCAGAGAAGCAAGGAAAATATCAGCAAGATCAAAGAAACCCTCCATATCTATTAAACAAGAGACACCAGAAGAGAGTGAAGAATCATTCTGTGTGCTGGATGAATTTTTTAATAGCTAAAACAAGCTTGTTATGGTCCTGAAAAAATTTATTTCACCATTAGTTTATACAGAATAATAACTTACTCTACAAAAATTGCTTTCATAAAGAATTGTCACCGTGAACTAGCAATCAAGGACAAATGAATGCATATATTCAGTATGCTCAGTAAAATACTTTGAAATTGCATTAATATCTTCAATAGTCTGACCAAAATATTATTTTTCATTCTGAGTAATCCATTAATTTTGCATCAGCTGTAAAACAGAGATTCTCTTTGTTATATTAAAACTGTTCCAAAATATGACATCTCTTTAGAAGTTTTTCTGAAAAAAAATACTGTGAGTTTTAATGTACTCTTACAAATTTATTTGCACTTTTCTATATTAACAGTTAATCAGAACAAATTAAAAAAAAAAAAAGGCAGTTTATGCCTACCTGAGTCTTGGTAACTTGGTTAAAAGCACAGAATTGTAATTGTGTTTTTACAGCAGTTTCCTTGGGTTGTTTTGCTAAATTTTGAATTTTTATTCAAGTAAAATTCTACTTACATTTGGCAAGAAATACTTCTCAGTGTTTCCTGGATATGTGAGACAACAGTGCTTCAAGATGTATGTCAGTAATAAAAATCACTATTTCAATAGGATCCAATGCAGCTGACCATGAATATATTACTTTATCCACTCTACAAAATTTGCTAAATCAAAAATAAATTACTGCTTAGTTTACGCAGAATGGGGGGAATATGTTACCTCTTACTTTGCATATACTTTATTATATTCAGACAGAATTCAGACACTCAGTGGGGTAAAGACTCTTAGCTAGAAGTAAATTTCCATAGGATTAGATTCACAAAGAAGAATGACTTTTTCATCCCTGCTGTGCAAGAAATTTGCAAACATAAGTTTGGCATGAAGGAAGAGAGATCATAAGGAATACAACCATTTTATGTCAGAACTATTTCAAAAATACAAGGCAGTGGCACTCCATTTAGCGAGAAGGAGAATAAGCTAAAATACCTCCTCTGCAATTAAACCAGTCACCTTAGTCTCCTGAAAGAGGAATAAAAGAAAGAATGTGAAGCCCTTGGCTAGTGCCTTTTGCATGTGCCATTCACAATTTACAGAATGTGCTTAGCAACACACAGCCCCTACATCTAGTAGACTTCCTTTAACAGTTGTAATCAAATAATCAAATAATAACTAACAGCCACCTGCAACAATAAGGAGCAAAATAAATAATGAATAAATAATTATGTTACAATGCATATTAATGAAGAGGAATAACAATACATTATGGATTATCACAAATTCAGATGTGACCTGAACAGCTTGATAATTATCTTCCTACATTATGAAACATCAGAGTGCTGGTTCATACGAAAATAGAGCTGTAGCTTTATCATCCTGAGACAGAAAACACAGTCAAAGTATCAAAACATTTATTCAAGCTTACCCATTGTCCCATGTCTGTGCTGCTGCATGTATACATACATACTTCACTCATTTAAAAGAAATCTTTATCCCTTTGCACAGTGATGCTACTGCTTGTGGGCTGGAACTATCCTGGTTCTTGCCTGGCATAAGAATTTTTTTGTTTAACTTATGCACATATGTATAAAAGTGTTGTAATATTCTTTAGCAGTGAAAACTAAAACCTCCAAACTCTGGTTCTTATAACTTCATAGTTAAAGAAGTAACTTCACAGTACAAGAGATTGTTTTCCCTAATGTATGGGATTATAGGTTAGATGTCTGAATTTAGGATAGTCATGTACACTTCTTTTGAATTATTATTACTGTACTTTTAATTACTGGAGGGAAAAAGACAACTTTGGAAGACATTCATTCCCATCTGAAAATAGGTATCTAAGATGAGAAAAACCAGTAGACTTCCACTGGCTATAGAGAGCTTAAGTGACTGGCTTAGATTTAACGATGAATTTTCAGACAACTAAAACTAGAGAAGATACAACCCACCTCCCTAAATAAGCCTAAATAAACAGTTGAATGTTTCCAGATCAAAATGCTTTAAGTAGTCAATATGTAAGCTTTAAGTAGCAAAAATGTTCTGAGGTACGTATGTACGAAGGCCTGAGCATGCTTCGTACATTACCCCTGCAGTCAGAGGGAAAGTGTAGGTACCATGGAAGGTCTACAGAAGGTTATTCAGGAAACTGTATGGAGACGGAATGATCCTCTGAAGGCCTGCAGAGCCCCAGCATGGCACCATGCATGGCAGCATGTACTTCCCTTCATAGAGGGCTTCATAAGGAGTCCAAGGGAAAAGATTGCTAAATTAGGAAGAGCACCCCAACAGTGCTCAGCTGAGTTAGTCTTCACTTTATTGTGTCCACCCTTGATTACACTACTATGACATAAATATCATTTTTATAGCTGAATTATCAACCCCTTAAAATCCAATCCCTGTTTTAGTAACGGGATTGGTGACAGCACCTCAACCATAATAGCATAACAGTGCCATTATAATTATCATTATAGAAACAGATCTTACAGAGAGGCAGAGTGGTACACTAATTAATTTCATTGCCTGATGCAGCCAGGATTCAGATACAGCTCCAATTCTAAAAGTCAGAAGTCATATCAATCACCTCCATAAATGTTGATTTTAGCAAGATGCAATGCCGTAAGGGGATGGCAACGAAAAGCTTGTGTGTTCATACAGTGACCCTAAAGCAACAAATTGAAAATGTAGATACGTATTTAGATTAACTTTCTATAGCTTTTTTTTTTTTCAGCATAATGGTGATTAAAAGCTGTGAGGAAAATTCATACATTAACACCTAATTAACAGATTTAGCAGTGGATTTATTGTTACTGCATTTAGAAAGCTTGCCTGTAAGAGGGTACCATAGGTACTAAAACTTGCTATTATTTACAAAACTGGTTATGTTTCAATATCTTAACTTTAGGTTGCAGTGTCAATATGCAAGGACCTTGTGAGGTTTAACTTGCAGTTCCCTTCTTGCTTCAAGAATTTAGGTTTTCTGAAAGCTTTTAAGCAAACTGTGAGACAACTCATATGCTTTGGACATCAATGAATTTTTAGCTTGCTGTGTTTCTTAAGCAATGATTACACGCCATAATTTATGTTGGTTTTTTTTTTTTTTAATATGATGGTAACAAATGATGAAACAGCCAAACACCAGAATAGAATCAAAGGATGGTTTGGGTTGGAAAGCACCTTAAAAATCATCCAGTTCCAAACCTCCTTCCATCAGCAGGTACACCTTCCACTAGACCAGGTTGCTCAAAGCCACATCCAACCTGGCCTTGAATTGCCAGGGTTGGGGCAGCCACAGCTTCTCTGGGCAACCTGTGCCAGTGTCTCACCACCCTCATTGTGAAGAATTCCGTCCTAATATCTAATCTAAATCTACCCTCTTCCAGTTTAAAGCCATTCCCCCTTGTCCTGTCACTACATGCCCTTATAAACAGTCCCTCTCCAGGTTTCTTGTAGGCTCTTTTAGGCACTGGAAGCTGCTCTAAGGTCTCCCC
Organism: Cacatua alba; assembly: GCA_024361745.1. NCBI lineage: Eukaryota > Metazoa > Chordata > Aves > Psittaciformes > Cacatuidae > Cacatua > Cacatua alba. Next base: position 19,797 of record JANEMJ010058728.1, read on the forward strand.
AGAGCCTTCTCTTCTCCAGGCTGAACAAGCCGAGCTCTCTCAGCCTGTTTTCATAGAAGAGGTGACATATCATACTGTTTGAATAAAGATATACTTTGGAAAACTAGTGAACATTAAACAGCAGTAGGAAAGGTGACAACCAAACTTCCTCCATATATAAATTTAATCTTTTTTCTTATCTTCTGTGTCTGTGTTTTTTCTAGATGCCTAGAGCAACTGTAGTTAAATTTTACTAGACCACCACTAACTAACTAACTAACCAGAGTTCACAAACTTGATTAAGGATGAAATCCAATTGAAACCTGTAGTCATTTATGTAGTCATTTATTTATTTATGAAGGCTATTGTTCATGGGAGAACTGGAAATACCTTTCATTAATTATTCTTGCTTTTCCTGTTCAAGTATGTTTATATCTTAACATTCATATACAGCGATTTATAAAGTTGATTCTAGATGCTCTTTCAGTGTTTTCTGTCATCACCTCCTATGTGCTAACAATGTTTGGAAGTTGAAATGCATATAAATCCACAAAGACCATTCTGGCATGTTTTTTTACTGGCTCAAGTTTATCTTTTGACAGATGATGTTATATATAAAAGTTTACTCAGAAAATAACCCAAAACACATAGTGTATACAGACATGGGACTCAATCAACACGAAACTTAAAGGGTGCTTGATTATTTTCTTTTAATATAACGTATTACTAACAAAGCAACTACTGCTTTCCTACATGAAGCAATACAAAACCCCTGTTCTGCCTCTGCTTCTGACCCTGCTCTGCACATTAATCCCATAATGCACATCTCAAAAGCTGGAAACCCTTCAAGAGGCCTGGAGAGCAAAACACTTTGCTTTGTTCCTCTAGGACAAAACATTGGTGAGATCATGGAAGGGTCACAATCTGAGAGGTTCACTGTTGTTGCCTTTCAGTGGAAGCTGGATTAGAGGCAGTGTAGATGGTTTTGGCCACTGACTTGAATGACCTTTGCCATTAATCATCCCTGGCCCAGTGTCCAGCCTAGCCTACCTGCTTGGATCAACTCTTGGACAGGTAACAGGAAGGCAATCAAGACACAGTGAAACATGAAATAATGTTCATTACAGAAAATTAATGGGGGAAAGATAGAATATCCCTCATATGTAAATATGATAACATCATTAAATGATTAATGTTGGGTAGTTTGTTCATTTTGTTTTCTTTCAGAGATGTCAACACATGCAACTGGGAGCCAAACAATAACAAATCAATCCCATTGTTCCTGAGTGTCATTAGGCACTAATATTTAGAAAAGACTGATATCGTGTTTTCTAAAAATAACTCTATTCACTGTCATAATTTCAATACTTATTGCAGAAATCTCAAGGACCTTACAATGCAAAGACTGCATATGTAAAATTTAATCTGAAACACTGAGTACATTGGAGATTAGAAAACAGAAGTACACTCTTCTTGTTCTTTTTAACATGGGCAAAAGCATTTTTCATCTTTCAAGCTCTCCTTGCTCTCTGAAGTGAAAATGTTTTTGATGCTTTTAACTAAAAATTAATGATAAAGAGTAGATCACTATGTACCCATTCCACAGCCATAAAACTTCCACCAACAACAGCAGCGTTGAATAGAAACAACATTGTCATTAGGTAAGTATGTCCTTAAGTGTCAGGAATGGAGTCCAGAAAATTAAATTACAGATAAGCACTACGAGCAGCCAGAATGAACTCTCTCAGAACAATGGACAGGAAAAATGGAGAGTCAAATCACTGTAATAATACCTATTTCTGCCATAAGAAAAACAAAATAAATTACATAATTCAAAAGAATTTCATGAGCAGAAAAAAGTGTGGTGCACTTGGTAAGAAATAATAACAATAATAATAATAATAAGCCATCTATGCTTTGGAAGGATTTATAGTTGCAACTTCTCTTTCCAGCATTAATATAAAAATTCTGTAATTGGGTGCCAAAGGTCAGCATGGTACTGGTGGTTAATATACACAGAAATAGAAACCTATTTGCCCATATTAAACAACATCTCAGAAGAGAAAATTATGACTTACTACAGAACTGTAATTGTTTTTTCTGTTTTTTGATTAAATTAAATGGGTTGCTGAGATTCCTTCAGTAACTTTAATAGTTTTACAATGAAATGATGTGGAAACTAAAGCATCACTTTCTCCATCATGACTGAAGAATAGCAGATATGAAAGAATGATGACAATACATGCAGATAAATCATGTGTACAAAATTGAACTGTAGAGTGGTGTTCAAATTTTTTTAAAAACCCCCATGTCGTGGTTTAAGCCTAGCTGGTAACTCCGAACCACGCAGCTGCTCGCTCACTCCCCCCCACCTTCCTGCCCCCGC
>JANEMJ010058731.1:8572-19635 GCA_024361745.1 Cacatua alba
TAGGACACAAGAGCCAGGTCTGTACAGGTATATTGTTGCTGGAGTTGATTTGAAATGAGACATTTCTGAATGTTAAGAGGTAGGTAAACCTTCCAGGGGAGAAAAAGCAGTCCTTTCTTTCAGGTTATATTGATTCACCAAGTCAGTTCTCACCACAATCTTGAAGCTTTAAAGAGTATATGAGATGATTTCTGACAGATTTGCAGTAGCAATTTAGGTTTCTTCCTCTAGCTATCTCCTCTGTTTTCTTCCTGAGATGATCACTTTTGCAGCAAAGTCAAGAATACTAGAACATCAGTAATCAAGGATGGCTTTGGAAAGGGAAAACTGTGGATGTTAACCCAGCAAGTTCATGATGTGGAGAGAGTATAATTGAAGTTGTTTTCAGTATGGCCAAATCTATTAGTGGAAATTTTCTATGAGCCACAGTTTCAATCAGCTAGAGAGAACAAAGCAAATATTTAACCATTGCTTCTTTATCTCTCATCATTGTTATTTGGCATTTTTTGGAGCAGCTTCAAGAAGATGTCTTGAGATTGGGTAGGGAGGGAGTTTCAGATGCAATGATTTAGGTGAACTGAATGTGAATTTCCTCTCCTGTCACAGGAGAATGTTCAGGAGAGTTTCTTTTTGTAAATTTTACTCCACCAACTCTCGAAAACTGTGCTTGCAGACCTGACTTATTTTGTGCTTAATTGATATTTGCAGAAATCTCTGTCTCCTGCCAGCTTTTACAGTATGTATCTAATACAACAGGATGAGCTGATCTGAGGGAGTGGGAAGGAGACACTGTGATACCTGATGTAAGGATAATAACAAGAGGGGGATCCAAACCAATACTGGGACCATATGAAATCACAACCAAGAGTCTTTCTGCACTCTAGCATCTCTTTTACAATAAAGCACTTTGGTAAGCCTTGACATACTTTCCACAGTATACAGTTAATTTTAGGCTGAGGGGTGAGCATTTTTAACACTTTTAATAGACATAAATTAATAGTCAATCACATAACAAAGTCATTCACTTAGGTTCAAATAAGATACTTCTAATTTACTCAAAGTCCTAGTGATTTAGAGATTATTCCTAGGGCATTTAGTTTACCTAGATGACTTGGTGTAAGTTGTTGGTGCTCTTTAGGGTGACAATGAATGGATAAACTCCTGCAACAGAACTCACTAGGAAGATCTCAAAAGTCCCTACACCATTTCCTGAATAATTTCTAGATGCTGTTGTCCTAACCCAGCATCTTGAGAAGGCTTTTATAACTGACCTTGTGGGGTTCAAGCACCAAATGTACCTAATCCATGAAGGACCTACAGAGAGTATGAAGGGATACTTCTTTGTGCCACATTCACCACTAACACATGGCCACTGATGTCAGTGGAACTGATCGAAGTTACACTTGCTCAAAAATACACCTTCATTCTTCAGTGTATTTGTTGTACTACAGTGCTTGCCTGCTTATAACATAAGGAGTAAATTTAAAGTCTGGTTATGAGTAGACACTTATGGAAAAAATGGCTTTCTATGCTACTGGGAAAAGAAAGAGATCAAACTATAGTCTCCAAATCCCATAATAATGTCTAATCCTGCTGGCTGATTCCTTAAAAATCCACCTAGAGCAGAGGATCGCAAGACTGAAGACTCTGGAAGCTTCAGCAGAGCTGTCTGAAATTGCCAGCATCCATTCAGTTTAACTGAGTCCCCCACTTCACTGTTACAGACTATACTACATAGTATGAGCTTTTGTTTCTTTCTAGAAATCTACCTGTCCTGCTTCTGTCCAAGACATTATTACTAAATCCTCCTTCCCTTTAACCCTGTCATTGTCATCTGTATATATATTCCATAAATGTTAATTCATGTCAATTTCTTCCATTTCCTCCAAAGACCCCCAAAGGGATATCCCTATCCAGAATACTGACATGTTGGACTGAAGCCATTAGCTTGTGGTGTTAAAGGATGAATTTATAGATTTGTAACTACATGCTTGCAAATTGTGTGAAATGCAGGCATAAGTCACTTGGAACATGCCATTTATAAGAAGGAATATGTGGAACAAAGTACATGCCACATTATTAATGCTCCATCAAGAAACTTCAATGGGCCCTGTAGCATTTGGGGAGTGATTTTTAATTTTTTTCTAAGACTTATTTTTCATTTCAAATCTTGATTTCCTCAGAATTATGTTTTGGTCCTTCATGAACCAAGGTATTTTGCTGCACTTCAATTGTCTTCCAAAATCCAAAAACATTCTGAATTGTTTGAACCAAACTTATGCAAACTGCAGCTATGTAAAAAATAAGTATTTTTAGAAAATTATTCTTTTATTATTGGAGGTTACATGCTTTTGAAGATCTGGCTTTTCATTTTTCCAGCCTACTGGAACAGTTTTGGAGCAGTTCTGCTCTCTTTTTCCATTAATTATGATTTCTGGACTTTTACTATCTTTGGGATAAAATTTTGACTTTATCAATATTATGTACATGATGTGTACATAATATTGATATTTATCAACATTATGGATAAGGCTTCCAGATGTTGCTATCACTGCCAAAATCCTACTGTGTTTGGCACTGTTTAGACACATGGAAGCAGCTGTAAAGAAAGAACAAATAAGGGGGTTTTGATGTTAGGTGTTACAATTGACATATATTTGCCTGACAGTGTGAACTTTAAGCAGGTACTGTTACCTTTCGTAAATACTGAAAATTCTGTATGTTCCTAGGAGCAGCTAGTATTATGCTGAATGTAAGCAAGTATCTAAATTTCTCTGGTGTTGAATTTCTCCTAAGTATATGATGGCCCAATTACAAATACCATATCTGTAATTCTGCTAAGGTACTGTATATTTCAAGAAAGAGTACGCATGGATAGATGTCAGATATAAAGAAGAACGGAGATGTTCACAGGTGGAATAAACCTTACTTATCCACATCAACAAGAAAAAAGAGTGGATTTTTGTTTCTCAATTGAAAAAAATTTGGTGGCTTGTTTCTCTCTGAGTTTGTTTTATCCTGCCAGTTAAAACCAGAAAACGGTTCAAGCCACGCGCAGTTCAAGTCATGTGCAGAAATCAGGAACACAACTTTCACCTGGGAAGGTGTCCACAGGAAGATCACACTCCAAGTCTTATATATTAATGGATATTGATAACTGACTGGTTTTGAACATCTGGTATTTTTACAGAAGTACACTGCTGCTTTCCATAGTTTTATAAAATATAACATTAGCATGGCTATGCCTGCTTTTAAAGAGATTTCTAAGAAGGTGATAGGAGTGGACTGCTCCAGACTTTGAACCCTTTCATGAAGATGCTCTCAGCCACTTCCCATACCCTGAACCCCTGCTGTGCTGTTAGAGATGCTGGTTCTCTGTGCTGGTTTTGACTGGGATAGAGTTAGTTTTCTTCATTGTAGCCAATATAGGGCTATGTTTTGAATTTGTGCTGGAAAAGTGCTGTTAATACAGGGATGTTTTATTTACTGCTAAGCAGTGCTTACACAGAGTCAGTACTTCTTCTGCTTCTCACACCACCCAACCAGCGAGCAGGCACAAGAAGCTGGGAGGGAACAGAGCTGGGACAGCTGACCCCAACTGACCAAAAGGATATTCCAGACTATATGACATTATGCTCAGCACATAGAAGAAAGGGGGGATGTTGTGGTATTTATCTTCCCAAGTAACTGTTACCTGGAGCTCTGCTTTCCTGGAGATGGCTGAATACCTGTCTACCAATGGGAACTAGTGAGTGAATTAGTTGTTTTACTTTGCTTGTGCGTGTGGCTTTTGCTGTACATATAAAACTTCCTTTATCTCAACACATGAGTTTTTTTCACTTTTACCCTTTTGATTCTCTCCTGCATCCCACTGAGGGGGAGCAAGCAAGAGGCTGTGTGGTGCTTAGATACTGGCTGAGGTTAAACCATGGCAACCTCTGAACTTGCCTCTCAGGCTTAAAGAAGCTTGGTAAATCTCTTCAGGGTCTCCTGCAGTACCTAGGCAGATGTTCTGAAAGACTTCGTGTTACAGTGGAATACATTTTCTTCAAGTGTCCAAAATAAAATGTAGAATTGCTTGAGGAAGCACAAAGCTTCACCCAGAGCTCTCTTTTCAAATGAGGCTGTTGTCTGGAATGAGGAACTCAAGGACTTGGGATCTGCGGAAAACAATTTATTTTAGACCTTTTTTAGCATCTTTCTGAAAATAGAAATTATTCCCTTTATGATGCTTTGTCAGAGTAGCCTGATTATCATGAAATACTGAAGAATTTAGCTTCCAGGACTTCCAAGACATTAAAATTTTATTATCTATTATTTAGATGTGAGGATTAACAGAATCAAAACTGGAGAGTATTAAAAATAGATTATTGGTCAATCAAGTTTACAAGCCAGAAAATGAAGCAACATCTATCAGCTCACCAAAAAAGCCCCACCCCAAAATGAAACCCTGATATAAATTGGTAGTTGTTTTCTGTTGGATTCATCTCGCAGTTTTACAACAACCTGTAGTGCTGACCTGTGGAACAAATTAAACCAGTGGCTCTGCACCTAGCTTTGAGTAACACTGTTATTCCTAATTCTGGGAAGTCAGCTAGTGTTTGCATGAAAGCTGACAGAACTGTTTATAGGAAGATGGTGATTTTCTGATTAAAACCAGAATAGCTTCCGTATACGTATAGGGAATAAATTAACATTCTGACACTTCATAATCCATATCTGACAATGGAAGCTTCACTATTATTTAAAGAGCATCATCTCCCCTCTGCTACCTCCCAGCTGTACTAAGCAATGATTAAAATCTGGGTTAAAGGACAAACAGTAATATCAGACCAAAGTTACATCAATCAACCAACCAACCAACCAAATCTTATTCATCAAGAACAATTCCTGTCATATGAATTTCTGGAATTCTTTATTGAAGGGCTGGATGCTCCTATGAAGTTATCAGTAGATTATAACATTTTCATGGATACACTGCACTTAGAGGAATGGGGCAAGAATGAATGCCACCCATTTCCAAGACATCATTTCAGTTAACAAAACCATTTTCTATGTAGCTTTTTCAACAGTAAGATCTTTGGTTTTTCAGTACTTTTTAGACATGCTCCAGCTGTGAACATTGCCATAAAGAGCTAAACTTTGGGAAGGGCTTTTGTATTCAGCCATAGGGTTCATCACAGCACACACATTTTGGAGACAGGCATACAAGAGATCACTACTATTCATAGGTCTCAGGATCAAAAATTGTTTTTACTTTAGTACTGTATCATACTCTCAGGTTCATTATATGAATATATGTACATAGAAAAAATACAGAGCAAGGCAGGGAGCACAACTAACCCTTTTTGACAGCTAGTGATTGCACAGAAGCTGACTGAGAAGAGTTTCTGTTTAAGCAGTCAGCAGCAAAGTTGACATTCCTATGCTCAGCTAGGATGGCTTCTCCTGGAAGCTGAAATTGGAACATAACATAATCCATTATGGATGGATGTTTGAGAAAAGAGTTGTTCTCAGCATAGAAATACTTTGTACTAAGCAACCACATGAGGCTACTGCATTCAGAAGAATGACTGACTTTACAGAAGGCAGGCGTTGGATCTGTGGCAGCATAACACATGTATTAACTGGAATGTGTCACATTAACCTTGTTGTTTTGAAGGGCACAAAAGATAAGGTAAACATCCCAAAATGACAAGTAAGAAGAAGTCAGAAATGTACCAAGTTTCAAACAATGGAATGAAAGACAACTTCAGTTTACAATGAAATGCTCTTTTTAAAAGAAGAATAAAAAGACACCATAGGTAGACCTGCCAGACTTTGACAGCCTTTGTTCTTTGAAAGCCATACTTCTCCTTACAGAGGACAGATGCAGACCTCTCCCACACAGGTGTGCACTATTCCTGCTGGAACAATACTTCAACAGTCAGATGGTTATATTCCCCCTTATAGTGCAAGCACTAAATAAACTGTACCATACAAAGAGTTCTCTTTGTTAAGAAAGTTTACAGAAGGGTCTGAGGAAAATAAATGGGGGTAAGAGAATTACATAAAAACCTAAGTTCTTACACATATTTCTAACTCAGCTGCAATTGCAAGAAGGAAAGCAGGGGTAGAGATGCCACTCTCTTTTCTGTCAGAAGTTTTGCTTTCTCCTCAGTCCTGATCTTGGTGTTGGGGGTGGGGTTGGGGAGGGAGTTGCTGTTGTTAGTAGTGAATGTGTTTGATCTAAACCAAGATAATATAACAGGGAAAATAACCTAAGGCCACCAGTTTATTGAACAATGAGACTGAGGACACATTACGGGTTGACTAGAGATGGTCATCCTGCTAAGCCAGGAGTCAGCAGAAGCTTGGCTGCATTTTTTAAGATCTACAGACTTACCTCAAAATGAAATGGAGCTGCTGTTGCAGGCAGTCATTTGAGAATGCAATGGGTATTTACCCTGAAGCAAGACTGTTGTCTAGAACATTTTAAAATTAGCATGTTTTGAGGTAAGTCAGGGGATCTGTTTCAGAAGATCAATAAGTCATTTACAACAAACTGGTGAGATTAAGCTCATTTTGGCTGCTTGGTGTGTTGACTGACAGCAGGTGTTTAGCTTGTTTAGCTAGGGAGGGTATAAATAGGTGTTACATTGCACATAAAAGCCTTTTATTCTGAAAAAGCTTTAATACAGATGAAAAAAATGTAAAAACTGCATATGTGATCTTCCTTGAACTACATTTTCCAGTGCCCTCCATGCTGTACCACAGTAGTCAAACTCTTCCCTCCTACATTTTTATCTCTATATAAACCTTCTTGTCATGCAAGTATCTGCAGCTTAATGAGTACTACAAGGGGTACTGCTTGCAGAGCATAAAAGTTAAGGCTGCAGGCATGAAAAGCAAGCCTTAGATAAAAATACTCATTTATCTTCTAGATAAATTCTAGGTGTACTGAATCAGTCATGAACCAGCCACTTTTACATAAGCTAGCAAGCAACAATTTATATGTAGTTTTTCTTATTATTCTCAATACTCTACAGGAAAGGAGCAGGATTAATATTTTACATTAATCAAGTCCAAAATGCTGTTAGTTGAAGTTTTCTAGCCTTCTTCTTCCTCCATCTCCAAAGATTTGTCAGAAGGAATGAAGGATCCTAAATGCTTTCTAAAAGAAATATTATGAATTAGGTAGTCCAGATAAACCTGTTTATTTCTGTTCTATCTGTTCTCTTTCTACTCTGGTAGAAATCATTGATAGAAAGATTCTGGAAGGATATGGCAGCAGAGAGGGAGGTATGGACATCTTCAGTGTGGTCTTTGATCTGATGAACCTGTTCTTGGATGTCAACTGGGAAACTATGCATGCCAGACATTAGGCCAAAACAGACATCCTTCAAGAACTGGATAGTACTACAAAGTAGCAGAAGGCTATATGCTGTAAAGAGGGTTAGGAAACCAGAAACACAGTACCTCATTTTCTGCACAGTAGAACATGATATGAGTTCAGTGATGCTTATCCATTAAGATAGCATCAAGTTGTACAGCCAACCTCTGGCTAGGCAGATGCCAGGTCTTTATTTCTTCCAGGCTGCTCCTTACCCCATTCCAGCCACAAGTGCTTTAGCTTCTCCTTGCCATCTTGAAGTTTCTTGTCCACCTCCTTTATCAGTCATGCTAGGAACTGGGAGGCAAAAGGGAGGTGTTGAGTCCATTCTCTGAGATCAGAAGGTACAGCAAATAACATTCATACTTGTAAGAAGTGAGTTGAAACTATTAACATGTGGCAGATGATGGACAGATTCCTGAAAGCTATTTTTTCCTCTTTGAACAACACCTCCCAATACAAGAGCATTTATGTATCTTGTGTATAAACTGCAGATTTACAGCCTAATGTGAATGTGTTTAAGTTACAGCTGAGCTAGTGTATGTGTAGAAATGTCTATATGTGTACATTCTTGATTAGATTAGAAAAGCATGTATGTCATACACAGTTGTTGGACCTTCCCACTAAATTTAGCAGGTTTTGCTTAAGAGTTTAGAGACAACTCTGTTAGAGCAGTGGCTGTCATGTTAAACACATTGTATTTGGTTTACTGCCGAAAAATTTATTTAATTTATCAAAATAGTGGGGTATTTTTTATTTTTTGGGTTTTCTTTTTTTTTTTGTTTTGTTTTGTTTTGTTTTGTTTTGGTTTGGTTTTTTTCTGGGGTAGAGTAAAAGGGAAAATTAGATCTTCTACCAAATTTGGAAAACCTTTCATTAGCAAACAAAGAGTGAGTATCAGCTACTCCACTATCCAAATACAATGCACACACATGCTGAACTGGGAACTCCTGAAAGTACTACCTGTCCTAATTAAGCTTGAACTTTGAGAGTATTTGAAAACCTTACACACTTTCTTGCCAGGAGAATTGCTTGCTGAAGCCAAGAGAAGATTTCCGTCATGCTTTGCCCAGCTTATTTCATTTCTACCATGGAGCACTGGTGGGCTCCCTGATGGAGTTTGGTTAAAATAAAGGTCCAGTCATATGTAGTAACGTTCTTGGTTTTTTTCCCCTGCTCAATGCAAGCAGCTTCAAACCCCTCCAGATCTTTTGTAAACTCAGCTGAAAGTAGTAACAAGGGTTATTCTTGCTAAGGGAAAGGTACATGCAACAGCTAGATGACTGCATGCCGCACTGGCAGAGATTAAGAACAAATAAATGCATGCCAGCCTCTTTTGTGTAGCTGGTTTTAATCCATCCTCCTATAGATATTGTGCTAGGAATATTCTTGCAGCAGTAACAGGTGCCATAACAAGCAATTTTGTGGATATCTCAAGACAGGAATTTGTGATTTTGATTTATACTCATTATGTGGTAAACTCTGATACAGCAAAAGGATGAAGTATAATCTTAAGTGAAAGTCTATCCTTTAATCCAGCAGTGAAGGGCACTAGTTTATAAGTCAAATCCTCAAAGAATATGTAGCATATGATTTTATAGGAAGACATGCATTGCAGAAGTAGGGATTCCACATAGCATCTCTGCTCTTCAAAGGGAATGTGATCTCATTAGAAAAGCAGTCATAAAGCACTATCCTGTATGTCTAAAGGAGCATAGTTCTGAAAGAGTCCTGAACACAAATTCTGTCTGACTGTACCTGGCACCACCTGTTGCAGTGGAGCGGCTAGTCAAAGATGACTCCTTAACTCCTCCTGTGCAATTATGAACTCCTATAGTAAGTCAGAAATGGTTTTGTCACCAGTGTTACAAATTACTTACATTTCATTTGTACTGCCTAGGACTGAAGCCTCTTTCTATCCTGAACAGCTGAGGTGACGTAAGTCCAAGTTTAAACCACTCAAGAAGAGATTCCACTTCATTTGATCAAATGGAAGCCACATTCTGACTTGAACATTTAGCATACCATTTTGTTGTCAAGAATACATGCTTCACTACATTCCTGAAACACTGCATAACTGCAACAAGCTTCTAACCCTTCCCTGGATATTTGCTTGTAAAGTCAACCACTTGACCAAGATGGAGAAGTGGAGGTTTAGTTCTGTTTTATTCCTTGTAAGCAGAGTGCAAATGTGCCAGTAAATGCACTCTCAGTATTCTCACAAGGTCCTTGGTAAAGGAGCAGTATCTGCAATGCCTGTGACAGAAAATTTGACATTGCATCTACAGTGTCCTGTTTCCAGAAGGAATTCATCACTTGCAGCTGGTGGGAAGGAATGAATATGACACACAGCAACTGGTTCTACTACTTGTAGTTTAAGGCATGATGAGCCTGAAGTGGTATATGTCCTTTGTGTGCCCTGAATAGCTAGCTCTCAACAAGAGCTATTCGCAAGATAGAGGGTTTTGACAGATCCAGTTGCAGGCATCCTTCTGTCAAGTGACGATCACAGCTTTTTTATTGTGTGTGGAGCACAATTACTTTGGTCAAATTAAGGTTTTTATTCTGATAAAAAAGGAAAAGCTGAAGAAGCAAGTGACAAAAACAACGGCCAACTCTATCTGTCCCAGATATCGTAAAATACCACACTTGTGGCTCTTACCAAGAATGTTTCTTGTTATCTTAATTTTTAATATTATTTACTGACTTACTGTGTACACTCAGTAAGACATTCTTATCCTGATCTAAAAAGTTACAAGTTTAACTGAAATATTCTATAGCTACTATCTCTTGCTTAGATTCCTTGTTTTTTATTTTTTCAACCAAATCAGTTAAGAACTATGAGGTTCTAAACTCCTCAGTTTGCACTTGCAGAAGTCTTTATGGCTCAGATATTATAGATAATGATGGGTCTTATATATCTCTACACCATAGCAGTCATAAAACTAAAAGTTATCACAGTATTTAAGATGAGATTTTAATTGTGCTCATAACTCCCTGAAAATTCCTCACTGGCTAGCCAGCATGTTTCTCAGGTCAAACATAAAATTTGTTTTTGTTGGCTGAAACAACAAAGATAGTTCAGGATTAAGTTTTTTATAACTAGGTTTAAAAGAAAGGAGATCTGAAAGTTTTTAATCACAGGTTTATGAAGAGGTTTACTCATCTGTACATGTAACATCCCATTATACAGCACTGAAGTCCTGTAGATCTCAGTAGCGTCTTTGCTTTCTGCTACTGCTAAGCCCTTTCATATTACCCCTAGAGAATAGAGGGAGATCACACGATACTGTTGGCAGGTAAGACAAATTTATATCATATACTTCAAGCTGAGAATACTGCTATTCAGAGGACTTTTTATCTTTTAGCAGTTACACCCCTTACTGTGTTGCCCATCCTGGTTTAAATAATCTCCTTCCAAAATCCTTATTTTTAAGCAGACCTAAGTTCCTCCAACTCCCCAGAATACTTAGGTATTCATATAACTGTACACAAACCTAACATAAACACAACCAGGAGAGTTTGTAATTAACTAAGCCCAAACTATCCCCCTTTTCTGTTAATGGCTTCTTAAAGAATGACTTTCTGATTAGTGAGAGAACTTAGTCTTTCTGAAAAGCCATTAAAAACGAACTTCAGGGAGAGACAGTTTGTAAAGCCTGAATTTTCCTTCTGCTAGCCTATAGAGGTC
>JANEMJ010058737.1:0-29608 GCA_024361745.1 Cacatua alba
TGCCCATGGCAGGGAGGTTGGAACTAGATGATCTTAAGGTCCTTTCCAACCCTAACTATTCTATGATTCTATGATTACCTAAGCATTACAATTTGAGTCTTTTGTTACAAAACCTTAATTAGACTGACTTAATATTAAATATTAAACAATTTAATATTTTCAGTTAACCTGTAGTTAGTTGTTATACTGGTTTATAATTTGGCTATTGGGTCTTGCTGTAAATGAAACTAAGGCTCTGCTTCACTCACTAAAAGTAAAATACTCAACAGCACAGACTTTTTTTTTTTAGTATAATGATATTAGCAATAAGTAGTAGTACTATTGTTTCAAATGTAATTGTGGCTTTCTTTGAGAAAAAGCTTTGTCTAGAAGGCATTTTAGTATTGTCCCATTACTGTCAATATGAGAGGACTGGTATTTTTGGAGAATGGAGAATAGAGTAATTGCAGAAATTGAAGAATGCGCAACGGTTTCCCCTTTAAAGAACAAATTTCTTCATATGGGATTACTGAAATGAAAGTGTACCTTTCATGTGAAAATTAATCCCACTAATTTATAAGGTATGATTTATATATTGTAAATACATACAGATGTGCTAAAGTGCTTATTCACAAGCAGTTACACAGACAAGTGTGTGTATGTGAATATGTTTGTAGATGTAATAGCATGGCAACAGGCAAATCAAAAATGCCTAAAAGAAATACAAATTTCATTATTTGCAGAAGTTAATTAAAATCTTGGAAAGATTTTTCTTTGATGTTCTATACCTAATTGTTTTAAAAAATGGATACTTTTGATAAACTTCCTAGAATTGTGTCTGGCATCTTTAAAGACGCAGTTAGTTTAGTCAGTACCTTGTTCTCTGTGCTAAAAGTTAACATCGCCTTTGTTGTTTAAACACAAAACATGTCCCTGTTGTCACTTCCAATATCAATTTTAGCTGTTCTGAGAATGAAAACAGTTTGAATTCTAGGACAAGTAGGACTTTCATGTCTGACTCCATCAAAGAATCATCTTTACCTTATATTTTATCCACCTATGAGCACCTTTGTTCATGTATCATTATAAGGTTGCAAAGGGGTGCTCTTAAAATTTAGCAGATATCAGAAATAGACTTACCTCTGCAACACTGTGCCAGCCCCCTTGGGTACTTCTCAGTTTTTAATTATATTTTTAACCTTTAATCCAAAGATGTGCTTACAGTTATCTTTACAAATATTTCTTAACACTTTCCATAATCATTCACTCAGACATAAAAGGACGGAGCTGAAACAGAAGATGAAATAGAAGGTGTAATTGACTGAGTTAGAATTTGTCTAGGATGTTCAAGTTAACTCACATATTTATTTCATACTTTAAGCATATGCTTGAATTATTCCTCTAGAACATTATTCCATTTCTAAGGAGCTTGAAGCTAAATAAGGACCAATTCAAGACAGAAAACCCTAGCATATATATAATTCTCTTGAGTAAAAGCTTTTCTCCTCGTGAAGCTAGGATTTGTATAGAAATATGTATATGCATATTTATATGTGTGTGTGTGCATGTGTGTTTGTGAACTACAAAAAGGTAAAAACTTTTTTAAGAAGGAAGTACTTTATATGAATCATGACACACTAAGACTTAAACAGTGGCACTGATATTGTTGGAAGTTGTAAGATAGCCAACAGATCATGGTGCGCCAATTGAAAGGAAAGAGGCAGCTTTGGTTTTGACTGTCATATACCTTGAAACAGTGACTAAGTTCACAAAGTTTCATTTAACTCAGGCAGAATAGACTAATGTGTTTGACTATGATTCTATGATTTGGCAAACACAAGAGTACTGACAAAGACATATGAAAGACAAAATTGTGACTTGGATCTGACCAAGTAAAGATATTTTCAAGGTAGAAACCTCTATTTGTGAATTAACAGAGCATACATTAGCTGAAGTCTGAAGTGACTGTCTAAACAGGAAGTGCTGAATTGTGCCCAAATGTATTTTGGTTTACATGGCAACACTGGGGGAGACATGTGGGACTTCAGGGGTGGCATCTGTGAGAAGATGCTAGAAGCTGCCCCCATATTGGACAGTCAGCTCCAAGATGGTCCTGCCACTAGCCAAAGCTGAGCCAATCAGCGATGCTGGTTAACACCTCTGTGATAACATACTTATAAAAGGGTAAAAAAATGCTGCACAACAGGAATGAGAGGAGTGAGAGCATGTGCGAGTGACAGCTCTGCAGACACCAAGATCAGTGAAGAAGGAGGGGAGGATGTGCTCCAGGTGCCAGAGCAGAATTCCCCTGCAGGCCATGGTGATGACAATGGTGAGGCAGGCTCTGCCCCTGCAGCCTGTGGAGGTCCACGATGGAGCAGATAACCCACACGTCTATATAAACACAATCCCTCTCAGAGAGGCTTACTTTCTCTTGGTTTTGTTATTCTTAACACCTGACACTGTAGACAAGTTTAGAGAAGACTGGAAGATTTGGAGTTAATCCCTAAAATAAATAAAAACAAGCAAACAAAACAAAACAAAACAAGCAAACAAATAAATTAATTATAAGTTTTCAAACCATGGAGATCATAGTGAATGAAGGAATACAGGAGACACAGCAGCTTGATATGTCGACATATTCAGAACTTAAAACAATAGAAGCTGGAGGATGCACATTCCTCCTAAAGTACAATGTTAAATATGTACACTGGTGAACAGCAAATTTAAAGTGATATATTGTAATGCAAAGGAAAAGAGCTGCTGTTACTGGACTGGCCATGCACCAAGATTTCTGCTATTGTCAGGAGGATATCCTCACTGAGAGTTCAGAGGCCCAGAACAATTAAGTAGTTTAAATATGTCTCCCCAAGAACAGAGAAACCCTTAATAAATAACAAAAGGGAGCTGGAAGAAATTAACACAGGACATGTACACGTAGATCACAGTGCAGCTGAGATTACCACCAAGGTGTCTGCCCTAACTGGCAAGGAAAATGCCCACGGGAATGACAGATTATACTTGGAAATTTTTATCCAGTTTTGTTGCCTAACCCAGTGTCTTGTGAATGCTGTAGATCAGTGTTTCCCCATGGTCATGCAATGCAGATAAAGACTCTGAGAAAATGAAAACTTACAAAAGTTCAAATTCTCAGTCAGACTGAAGAAGAAAACTTAGTTTTCCATAGGTATTTCCAGGGAGGGATACAGTTCTACTCTGAAGAAGTAAGATCAAATTTAGAGATTTAGATATTTAGAACACTAATGAAAACTGAAAGTATAATTCATCCTAAGATATTTATTGTTGTACTTTGAAATCTGCACTGAAAATGGCTGTATCTACCTTGGAAAACCTGGCCTTTTAGAAAATAAAAAAGAACAGGCTTTCCTTACTTCTTTCTTTTTAGGGTTTGGTCATATTACTTCTACCCTGTTTCAGTACCTCCAAATACATAAAGATATATATAATCAGTTTGAACAAAGAACTTGAGACATATATAAAAGTTTAATGTCTTTAACTAAGCCTGGATGAAACTGATTATAAATCACTTGCTGCTGCTGTTTATAATGGGACAGAAAATGAATGTAGGTTAAAGACACAATTTTACAAAAAGTGCCAAAGTGCAGTTCAGCAAAGTACAAAGTTAATTTTTACAGCATGTTTTAATCCAAACCAAAAAAAGAATACAGTCAGTATCAGATAAAATAGAATGTAAACTGCCCAATCTACTGCTCAGGATATTCTGAAAAATGATTGAAACCATCAGAACAGGTTGAATAGGATGGTGTGCTTCTACCTCCTAATACCAAATAATCCAAGCATGGTTGAGGTTGCAGGGACCTCTGGAAATCATCTAGTCCAACCCCTTCCTCAAGCAGGGTCAGCTAGAGCAGGTTTCCAGGATTGTGTCTAGCCTGCTTTGGAGTACCTCCAAGGATGGAGACTCCACAGCCTGACTGATCAACCTGGTCCTGTGTTTCACCGCCTTCACAGTGGAAACATTTCTCCTTCCCTTGAAATGAAAATTCCCATATCTCCCTTTGTGCCTTTTAACTGAGCACCAAGACTAAAAGTATGACTTTATAATCTCCCCCTCTCCTCCAGTAGTTTACACACTGGTAAGATGAAGAAGACATTGCATATGTCTTCTTATGCATATGGGCCTGTGTTCTTACTTGCCTTTACTGCTTAGCTACCTGCAGAATCCTTTCATGTCCCTTATCAGATTTGATTCCTGCTGGGCATTTCCTAACACTACCCCTGTATAAAAGAAGAGTGTTTTTATGTACCTTCTGTGTGACCTGACCCTACATCCACTTCTTGTATGTTTCCTTGTTAAGTTTGGATTTTTTTAAGGAGCTCCTTGCTTATCTATGAAGGCCTCCTGCCATCCTTGCTCTTACACATCAGGGTAGACCATTCTTGAGCTTGCAGGAGCTGATACCTGAAAAGCACCTAGCTTTTCTCGAACCCTCTTCTCTGCAGGACCATATCCTATAGGAGTCTCCCAAGCAGATCATTGTGCTTGCAAAAGTTCTCTGGAGTGGTTCACTTGCCAGCCTCCAGATACCAATTCCTAAATTATTTGAGAAAAACTGGCCTTCCCTGCACCTCAGTTAATACCATACAGCATTAAACATTCTTTGTTGTTGATAGAGAGAGGTTACAAACTTGTACAATCTCTCTGCATGCCATGCTCCTATTTCTATCCCACCCACCCACCTCCAGTACTATATTTATCCCTAAAACCAGTAATGTTGAGAAAACTTTGTGCTTTATATATACACCAAACTGTGAGTAAATAAAGCATGTATGTCTAAACAGCTTTGCATTCACCAAAGAAATTATTAATTCATGTTAGATTATCTTTCTTGTATTGGATAAACAGCAGATAATGTGTATCAGTTCTGTCTTCTTGTCAGCCATGGTATATTCACAGGGGTCTATTTGTCGGGAGAGAGTGAGCATGATTTAGGCAGTTGACAGTGAAATATGGATTTAGGTATGTGACTGTTAATCCTTATAACACAGTGAGAAAGGCTGGTGGAAAAAAATAATCAGACTAATAAGAAACATACTGAAAAAGAATGCAGTCAGACACTGATCCATATTTAGCATGGTTGCTATGGAATAGCACAAATTAACATGCTATCAACCACTGACATGTTATTAAAGAAAAAATAAAAATTGATGGATAAGACTTCAAAAAACCCTGTCTAAGTATTGTATTCCAGAAGAATGGTGTAGGTGTTACATATGGTAGGAGTCAATGATTGCCAGACATTGTGAAACACTAAGGTAGTTGTTACGCATCCACTTTATTTGGGCGCCTAATGGAAAGGAGTCATTGAAATGGTTTACATGTTCAATTGGTGAGGATAAGGAACATTTATTCTGTACCTTTTCCTGGGAAGAAACATCAGTTCAAGAAATGTAAGCCCCAGGATGCGGTACTGTTAGGACAGATGATATTGTCATCTCTCAGCAATACTGATAACCAAAGGAGTTTTTCAAGTCCAAATGGCAGAATAAGGTATCTCAGAGGATAACTGAACAATTTTAAAAGTACTTAAAGCTCTGTGTTACATCAGTGCTCATTGTTGGTGTTACGCTAGCCTTGGAAGTGAAGACATGCTGTTGGGAACTATCTTTAAAGCAGCTTTGGACACAGGATGTCTGCAACAGGGTAGCAGACACTGGTGTTTTGTTAAAGTTGCAATTGTCAGAGAGGAGGTAAACAAAGCAGAACTTTATCCAATTTGAGTAAGCCAGACAGCTCCCTCCTTCCCATATGACGGACCTTTGGGTTTGACTATAGGTGTGTTACAGTGGGCCAGCCCTGACATTCAAAAAACAAGCGCTGTGTGACCTGCTCAGCAATGTGGTTTTGTGGATAAATATGCGCTTCCATGTTGTCTGTGTTAACATTGAATTCCTGGTATGAAAAATTAATGGTGTATGTTGTATTATTCATTAAGAAAAAGTTTTGCCTGACAGTTCTTTTAAGTAGGTGATCCATAATGTAAAGAAAACATCATAAGAATATAGTGGCTGCACAATCTGAGCATGCATTGTTTGGCTCTCAGTCGCTATGCAGCTTTTTGGTCATATATTGGTGATTACTTGCAAAATTCAAATAAGTTGTATTTCACAGGATTACTTGGAGGGAAGAGGCCAGCTTTTATACTGTTAGCTCTTTATATGATATTCTTTCCTCTTTTGGTTTAAATTATGTATGTATATCATGCATATATCAGAAACATTCATACTCCTTGGATATCTCAGAAACATCATTAGAGCTTACACATTAGAAATATCGTGTGTGTGTATCCCAACTGCTTACATGATCACCTGAAGTTGTCTCTCATTAATCTGTAGAAAAAAAAATATAGGAAAAAGACTGTAATTATGTAATTTTGCAGAGGAGAGCAAAGAGAAATGCCTTTATAAATGTTCATTGCAAACTAGTTTTGGTACGATGCTATTTCTCTTGTCTCTTTACTTATACAGAAGCAGGAAGAGACTTCTGGTGCATTTACCTCAGGAAAAAATGGATAGAGGAAGTGCTCATTAACAGAGGTTTATTTTAGGTCATAAAAGTCAGCCATAACAGTAAGATATGCATGTATATGGCACTCCAGAATGTATTTTTCTTTCAGTGTATACTGCCAGGGATCATCTGTCAATGTATTACTATATCCCTGTAACTTACTTTTCAGGCAGAACTAACTATTTTCATTTCCCATGATATTTTCTATCCATGTGAGCTCTTCTCCTGCTGTGGTAGAGATCATATGGATAAACTGGAAACTGGGAATCTGAAACATCAAACTGTCCAAGTAGCCACATTGAAGCAGTGGGTGTTAAAATTTAGTTAGCAAGACTTGCAACAAACACTGTTAAGTAATTAACAGAAAAAATATTCCAGACAACATGTTAATTCTGGCAATTGAAATATTATTTCATTGCTTTTATCTTAAATGCATGGCTTTGGTACTCCCTTTGAATTTATTTGTGTTTCTTTGAAGTATTTGTAATTCTTGCAGAGTAGACATTCTTGTTGACAGTACGTAAGTGTAAAGGTTATACTGACAACACAGTTTTCAGTCAGTCTACTTTTTCTGAGCTGTACCTAGGCAACCTCTTGTCAAATTTAGGCAACCTCCTGTCAAAGTTGGCGTATCGCAGTGTTTTCAAAAGACTTTAATAGTGTGAAGTTTAGAAAACATTAGCAGTAATGAGCTTTTCCATACTGACTCTAGTTTACAAACGTTTACTGCCCTCCCCAAGTTATTTTGGAATTAAACTAACAATTCTGAAAACGATAACTTTTTTTTTTTGTTTGGGTTTTTTGCTTTTGCTTTTTTGTTGTTGTTGGTTTGGTTTGTTTTGTTCCATTTGGGGTTTTTGTTGTTGGGTTTTTTTGTTTGGGTTTTGTGTTTTGGAGTTTTTTTGTTTGCTTGTTTGTTTGCTTTTTCCCTGCAGGAGAACAAGTCAGAGCTAAAAAGGTGCTGCAAATTTTTATGTTTTTATTCATCTTGAAAGTCTGGAGACTAACTAGTCCTTCAGCTTGAAATTCTAGTACTTTTCAATAAACCAGGGTAATTCCATGGCAGAAAGGGTAGATTATTTTATTTGCAATATTCCTGGCAAAGTGCAAAAAAAAAAGTCAATATACTACAGACCTTTTATATATATGCATATATATATATAAATTATATACATGTATATATTATGTAAATGTGTATGAATATTATTCCTACAAACACAAATATATTTAAATGCAACAGACATGATGCATTAGCTGTGTATTTATTATACATGCATACATATATATTTGTAAATGGATTCTTTTGAAATAAATAAATCCAAAGTATTAACTGCAAGCTTGCTTTAATTAAATTTGTTGACTTCTTTTTTTGGCAAAAAATGAAGATGTAATTTAAAGCAATTGGATGTGTGCAGAGCCACAAGAACTCAGTAAGTTGTAGTTCAGTTAGGTGGTGTGAAGGGTAAGGGAAATGAAAGCAATGGGGTGCTTCCCTAGTACAGCAATTCCACTAGCAATGCCAGGTTAAGGACTTCCTCTCCTGTCTTAGGCCATCTATTTCAGCATATTTCTCTGAGTGTAAATGATGGGAGCTGGGTGCGTTATGCAGCCTGTGGCAGTGTGTTTGGTTCTGTACCATATAAGCTTTTTACCTGACAGGGTACTCTGCTTGTTTTTTCTGTAAACCTTTTTGCTTGTTTCCATATTCTGTGTTTTATCTTTGAAAGGAGTGACTGAGGCATGTCTGACTGTCTCAGCCTACTGAATGCTTTAGTCTAGAGAGCGCAGATAATAGGCAAGATAACATATTTAGAGGGATACCAGGTTAGCTAATAGACCTGACAGAAAGTAGAGAAAACAGACTAACTGTTTCAACTACCAGGGTTTTCAAACAGAGTAAGCGAGCTGCAGGCCTTTAACTACTTGGGCATTTAAACCTTGCCAAGAAAAAAAAAAAGGAAGTGTCACAGACTGCATTTGTAATGACAGCTATATCTACCTGAGAGCTGCTTTAGTTCATAACAAATGGTTATAGGAACTCTGTTCTGCTCTGGGGCCAAGAATCAAAAAGAATGTAATGTTAATATGCCATGGATACTTTAAGCTAGGACAAATATATTCAAAAATTTGCATAGAAAAAGAGCAGGAAAAAAGGAAAAGGGGAAAGACGGAAGCCATTCAAAGTTTTCATTTCCCTCAGATTTGTTGCACCTTTGCTACTCATCCCAAGGGGGCAGGCTGCATTTTAAGATTCCCAGGTCCAAGGAAATGAGCATCTTACACCTGTCTAGGCAGACTCACTCAATTTCTCAGTTATGTAGTTCTTTGGTTTATGACTATCTATCTGTGTTGGACCCATACATCCAGTGGGCTGTCCTCCTCTGCCACCTCCAGTGATAAACCCCAAACTATTAATCAGCTCCAAAATCAATGTTTGCATTGCATACTATCAAACGTTATTTTATATTCAATTATGTCTACAGTTTGCTAAGAATTGGTCAAACTCATTGATACAATACCTCAATATATACTCACATGTCCTGGCTGCATCTTAACTGAATATTAGGGCACACATTCACAACCAATATTCCCTTCCTGTCTTTGACACATTTCTTTAAGCGATAGTATAGGGATTCGTTTGGTATAGATTCACCATTCAGACTGCACAATGTTGCAAATTCCATTTTTCCCATTATAGCATCTTCACTATGGACAGTTTCAAAATTTTTCAAAGTTGTTTCTAATTTTTCTGCTCCCCTTAGAGTACGATAATTTTTTCCACTTTTATAAAGCTGGTGGCACAGACAGAATGCTTTCTAAAAAGATAATTATGGAAGTCTTTTTTTGTTTTTTTAAAAGTATTTTTTCTAAGAAAAAAGGAAAATTTTTATTTCATATTCTGTTTTTACAGATATTATTTTATCTGTTCAATTTACAAAGGGCAAATATCAAAGGCTGCAACTTGGTATAGAAGAAAAACACTGAAAAAAGGTTTTTTCTATTTCATATTGATCTCCGTTGATGAGACCTCCACTTCAGTGTATCTTTCTAATTTTAGCTTAAAATCTGGTTTTCTAGAAGAAAACAAAGCTTTTGTTTTGCCATTTTATGTTATTTACCTTTCCCTAAATCTTTATCAAAGGGAAAAAACAATGCTGTTTTTAATGCAAATGCTTAAAAGACAAGCCTCTTGTGAAATATCCAGGGTCAATTAACCTCATTTCGTGTTAGACTACTCTGTCGTAGACTTCTGCATCTGTGCTAGTTATCTCACTTTCCTTTTAGACAGTGGAGGGAAGCAAACACTTCTGGTGTGCAATTACATCTTAATCTATCTCAATCAGGATGAGATAAATTAACACCAAGGAAAAAGTCTATTTTCCTTCAATGTGCATCTGTCTTCTCTGATATATTTTTTTTACTACTTTACCTCCCTGATTATTACATATTATAGAATATTTTAAGTTACAGCATTTCTCAATAGTAGTTCAGGAGAACCACCTACACAAAGTAGGTGACTGCCATCACGTATGTTTCCCACGAAGAGCCAGTGAAGAGCTGCATGACTTAATACTAACCATGCATTTGTGTGAAAGGTATTCTTCATATTAGATATTGAAATAAATAATAAGTTTCAACGGATGGGGCATTTTATACTGTTGTAAATGGCTCTTGACAAGAGGGAGAAGTTTTACTCCTGAATCAAGGAATCATTAGTAGACAAGTAAAGTGCAGAGATGGTAGCTTCTTCACAGAGGCGACACTTCTGCTTGTTTAGCAGAAAGATACTACCAGAATGACCTCTAGAAAAAGGTACAGGTGATAAGCTTTGGGGAGATAGAATTGAATGTGACTGCAATCACTAGAGGAAAGTTAGATGTGCTACAGGGCTTTACTGTAGGTGGTGCAAAGATGGGTTTGAAACTAAGCATTAGTGGCTTTGGAACCACAAATAGATGTTAGGAAATAGGAATTTAGAGGCAGAACTTGTAGTGCATATTTTTTTCAGTAAATATGTTACTTTTGTGTGTGTGTGATTTGAGAAAAGATATTTGTCTTTGATTATGAGACACATTACATCCACATTCATGACTTGGAAACATCAACCTAACATAATTCAAGTGAACATAAAAAAGGTCCTATTCCAGTACTATGTATGGTAGCTAATCACTATTGTTTTCTGATCTGTTTGATTTTAGGTGAATTCGTGATTTCTTCCACTGAATTTTTATGGTTTTCTGGCTTGTCTATCTGATGAATCAGGTCAATTACTGGCAGGAGATAGGAATTTTAGAGATAATAACCATAGGCCTACAGTATTTGTTAAGGAATTAAAAATTTGCACATAGCAGATGTAAATATTGTTCACAGTTGCAGGCAATGACTTAAATGCATGTACTTGTACAATACTTTAGGAAAGGAGTAGTTCATTCAGGGTATACAATGATAAAGAACTGGAAAATGACAATGCCCTCTCTGCCCTTGGCTGCATGCTCTCTCTTCCTCTCCTGTGTCTGTTCAAGCCACTCTGCAGCCACATGGTGTTCCTCTTTCCTGGTGATTAGTGATGGGGCTCTGCTGGTGTGGAGGTTTCTTGAATTCTGAGTGAATAGGAAGGAGGTAGCTATTATTAATGCATGAACTTGAAACTGCATGCACAGCATAACACTCCAAATATTATTACTGCCAGAGGGAAACTCATTATATGTATGTGGAGCTATTATTTTTTTGTAAGTCTAATTTGATAGTCTAATCAAAATAAAGCAAAGAGTTATAATAATACTAACACAATACTACCATTTAATGGTAGTATTACCAATTACACTCCAAATTAATATAGGAAAGTCTCTATAGTACAGCTAGTTACACAGAAAAAAAAAATCTTAGTCTCTACTTACTTTCTCTGGTGCTATGCTCACTTTTCAGTGTCCCTCCAGGTTCTTAAGTTGTTGGCCAGCCGTTCTCAAGCAGAGGAGACAGGAAAGGGTGCCAGCAAGTTGTCTATGTCCACACTTCTATATACTAGCAGGAGTTTGAAGGTTCAAGGGAAAAGGGAAGGGGTTCCTTCCTCCTTGTCTTGGAGTCCGCTTGTGTTTATGTTTATCAATTTTCTTGATGTGTACGTGAGCATTCTGTTAATTTGTTATTTTCATGTGATTTCAGTTGCTTAGTGTTCTGTTCTCTTTGTATGTCCAAACTGGTTTAACAAGATTGTATTCCTGTAGTGACTGCTGACTGATCATTGTGATTTCTGTTTACTTCAGGATGTCTGGTACCACTCTGTGTCTACACTCTTGCAAGCCATATTTTATTTTATGATTACAGATAGTTCAATCTACAAAGAATAATTCCTTTTTCTCACTATAACCTAAAGCTATCTTAAATGAAACCTGACTGCTAGGTAATAGCTGCTGTACCTAAAACAAGTTAAAATCAGCTTAGGCCATAGGCTAGCCCAGGCAAGCCTGGAGCTCCTACACTTCCAGGTTAATACCAAGCCTGTGGACTTTTAGTCATAATGGTAAAATACCATATTTACTGGACTAGAACAGCTCTATCTTGTTCACAGCTTTTCCACCCAGGTCTGTCCAACTCAGGAAATTCCTGATCACTCCAGGCTCCACATACCATGCAGTACACATCTTCCAACCCTCATCCTTGAGGAAATGTTCTAGACTTCCTAGGGATTGGAAGATTGGCTACCACCCACGGACTTACCTCCTGAAGCACCCATAGCACTTGTCTGTCCCAGTGCTCAGAGAGCACCAACAGAAGCTCTGTCAGGACTTCTATGAATATGGGAGGGCTGAAGATTCCATGAGCAAGTGTTGAGCCTACAATTTACTTTCTGCCTGAAACCTCTTGAGCTTTATCTCTGCCAGTGCGATTCTACCTGTCAGGTGCTTTTGCAATTAGAGAAAGCCACGTCCTCCTGCAGCAGTGGGTGTTATCAATCCTATTAAGCAGCTGTTGGAACACTGTGAAAAACTCTTAGTTCATGAGGATAAATAAAGCTATGGATTCTGCTGTGGATATAGGAAACAAGAATTACTTTGTAATTCATTCTTTTTCTTTCCCAAGCTACTTTTTTATGTAAAAGTTTAATAATCTCAGGCTTCTTGGCTCAGTGGCAGTTTGTTGCTTCTTTCCCTCTTCTTGTAGATACAGCATATTGGCACAGTCACATCTAGCCATACCACATGTCCATAGGAGTCACCTTCTTTTGATTCTACAGTTTCTTTTTTGAAGAACACATGGAAGGGACTTATGCTTAAGTTAGGAATAATCACCTACAGTGTACTCATAAAACACAGCAAAAACTCAAACAGTTCTGTTTTTCCTGTGGTATTTACCCAACATAGAATCATAGAATTAGTTAGGGTTGGAAAGGACCTTAAGATCATCTAGTTCCGACCCTCCTGCCATGGGCAGGGACACCTCACACTAAACCATATCACCCAAGGCTCTGTCCAGCCTGGCCTTGAACAGCAAAGATATCGTTTAAAATGTGGTTTAAAATTATGTTTAGTGCCAATGACTGTAGTCAGTTCTGTTAGGGACAGCAAACCATATAAAAATCTAGTCATTTCAAGGGATTGACACATGGCTCCTGCAAATCAAAAAGCAAACCTGCTTTCATTGCCTATTCAATCTTATAATGGCTTGCATTTCAGTTTAGGAAAATTAAGAAAAAAAACCAGAGGAAATCCTACTGAGTTTTGAGGACACACAAAATTCACATAGAGCTCAGAACTTGCAACAGCCTCTGTATTTCATCTTGGTCTGCTAATTATACATTTTATGAGGAAAATATATGACTAATAGAGGAAGCATCACTCTGAGTGATGAGTGAAGAGAGATTATTTACTATGCAGTCATTTGACATACTTTGTTCAGGTTGTAGGTGAAAGGTATTTTAATGTGAGAAAGGTAAGCTAATATTTGCCAGCAGTTACTCATATGACTGCTCCTCCCTTTACTGAAAGTAAAGTACAAGCTATAGTGAATCTTCTCTATACTTTCTTTCTTGGTGGAACTGCAAAAAACCCTGTGAAAATCAGTGTGACACGACTTGTAGACAAGTCCCATGACATTTAAGGTAGTAATTTAATTTTGAGAAGGATGTCAAGAAGTGAAATTAAAAGAACATCTGTCTGTAATGACATCAGTATCCAGCTCTGCTGGATTTCTAAGAGAAATTCAGGTGGTCAGAGAGCTGAAAATGATACTATTGTTTGCATTAAGGAGGCATCCTGGGGCCATCCAAGGACAGAGCTCCGTTGTGCTAAGCATTATAGAAATGGAGTAACTGACATCATCTGCCCTGACAGGGATGCCAGAAATTCCTCAAAGATGATAATTCAGAGGGGATAGCTAAAACTGTACAAGACTCAGCAGAGCACCCTATCAGACCTTAGAGCTGCTCAGAGCTGTAAGGTATGTCCTCCTGATGAAGGGAAACACTAGGCTAGTAGTTAGTGCTTCAAGCCCCAAAAGTGGTAGAGCTGCACTTACGGGTAGCAGGATTGCCTACAGGAAAAATCTTAATCTTGATCTATGTCTCAGTAAATGTTTAAAGACATTGTTGGAGCAGTGCACAGGGTTAAAAATGATACCAAGTTACATGGTTTTGGCAGCAGAACATGAAGTATAGATTCTTGGTTTATGAAATAACATTAAGATTAAATATCTGTAATAAGATGGAGGAAAAGCTATAATAAATCCCACTAAAATGCTTTTTCATATGAGAACAAGAGAACAGTCAGCCCATGACAATAGACTTCCCTGAGGTCTTCCCTGAAGGAGACAATTCCATTTTCTTGTGAGCCTTTCTATGAAGCCAAATTTTTATGAATCACAATACCTTGTTCTTGCCAAGTTCTGCCTCTTGTGCTCTTCAGTTCTAGAATGTAGTTAAGAGCCATTTCAACTATCTTAAAGTAAGAAACATCTGCTGTAGCAATGTGCCAACGCTGCCAGGGATTGGCTCTCAAACTGAATTTTCATTGGGCACTACCTTAGCAAACATGCTGTGCTTGTTGGCATTATGTAAAAAGGGAATTTCATCAGGTCTTTGTGTAAGAGATGAATCCTTTGTTTTGGGAAAAATTGAAAGAAATATTCTCCCAAGTGTATATTCTTGCAAAAATAATTTTATGCTTTTTACAAACATTTATAATAGTAGGTTGAAAATAGTGAAAAAATGTGCTGGCTGTTATTCTATGAGAAACTTACTTGATCTTTCATCTCTCTTTTTTTAATTTTGCTAATATTGATGAATCAATTATGTTTCCAGCTACAAAGTTTTTGAAATTAAACAATGATTTAATGATCCCCCTCCCCCCAGACTATTTTTTCCCCAATACATTCAATTGGCAGATAGATATAATTTAAATTACATGATGGAAATGGCGTCCTTATCTCTTACTAGTACTTTCTCAATAGTTCTTGAGCTTGCTGTCTAATTGCATTCAAATTTGTCAAAGGGGCAGGGATATCCAACTTATATCAGATTCCCATAAGCTTTTTAAAACTGTGAAGTTGGGCAGATGACACATTTATTTTTCTTTCCTTCTTTTAGGAAGGTTTCCGAAAAGTCAATAAAGGGGTTTACTGTGCTCTCATGTGCTCTGGTACACAAGACAAAAGGGCTTACTGCAGCATTAGATACACTGGAGTGTTCATATAGCAAAAAGCCTAACCGGATATGTGTCACCAATGATAGTATGCAGTAATTCAAAGCATAAGTGGGAAACATAGCAAAGGAGTTAGGGGTCCTGCAGAATGGCTCATATGCAGAGCTGTTTACTTCTTGCAGTGGACAGAGAACTTACGTATATGGCATAAACTGTGTAGGAACTTTGTAGGTCATTACTAGACCCACTGGAGCAGAGTTGCTTACAAATTTTTGTTTCTTCCTTGAGTTCCTAATTTCTATATTTTTGAATGTAAAATAAACAGAAAAGGGAGAATTTACTACTACAGCTTCTACTAGTACTACAAAAACAAACAAGTAAATAAATAAAACCCACAGACTTCCCATAGAAAGCAGTGTAACAAATCTATCAACAATTAATTTCTGAAGTGGTAATACTAGTCAACTGCAATAAGCTCTGCTATTACTGTAACAAGTAGATCCTGTTCTTTGAATTGCCTGGATTAGCTATGCTGCCTGTCATTAAAATTGTAGGATCAATCCATATTGAAAGTAACCGTTAGTTACTGTCTATAACTGTCAAATCCTTACGTTTAAAGTGGAAAACTTGCAATTCAGTGATATCCACTTCTTAAATGTAAGTCAAAGCCAGTAACCATTGGCACTGAGAGCGAGAGAAAAAAAATAATAAATCTAATAACCTTCTTAAGTCCAGGATGAAGACTGACCCTTAACTTTTATATTTTAATTTGGCTTTGGCTTTTGGCTGCATAGCACTGCATCAAAAGCTCCGTGATCTCAGTTGCTTTCAACCCAGGAGTCTTATGCAAATGTTGACTTGCTTTATTTTTTTAATTTTTACTAGCAAACAATTTAGAGTAAACTTTCTCTAAGCTTTTCCTCCTATAATTTTTTATTGTGCATTTCACAGCATATCCGTGTTACCCTCTAGTTAACTTCCACTTTTTCTTCTGACTTGGAATTCTTTTGAATAAACAGTTTATACAGAGATGTACCACTTAGTTCTGTGATTTTTAGATGCATTTTTCTCATTAAAGGTTCTGCTTAATTTTCCTATATTTTTTTCTTGTGCAGTAAAAGCTATTCAGTCTGTGGTTGAGAAACATTTGCTGCAAGTTAAAGATGCAGTTTTTTCAGATGATCATGTTTGTTTTCATGGGGTTTTAAAATTTACTCACCACATGAAAGACCAGAAAGTTAAAATCAAACAAACACCTTTTTATTTAGATAAATAAGGTAAGAACATCCTTGAAGGCCCTGAAAAAACCCCTGAATTTAGAGCAGGCTCAGAAGTCAGTACTTAATTCTTTTTTTTCAAGATAAGATAGGAGAAATCCTATTCTTTCATGTAAAGGCATTGTCTGAAAACTTTTCCAGCAATATTCCAAAAAATATTTTATTTGCAGAGCCCATTTTGAAAAAAACAAAATCTCTGCTGATTTCAGCCACAATAGGTCTGCACAAAGTAAATGGAAATTGTATCCCAGACTTTTATTTTGTTAAAATGTCTGGGTTGTCTTTGTACATATTCAGTTGCTAGCTTATATGGGCTTCCACTTATGATATGGTAGGGTTTCCATTATTAGCTACAGTCTGCGTTTCTCTACAGTAGCTTTTTGCACACTGGCTTATAAACATCACAGGC
This sequence comes from Cacatua alba, assembly GCA_024361745.1. NCBI lineage: Eukaryota > Metazoa > Chordata > Aves > Psittaciformes > Cacatuidae > Cacatua > Cacatua alba. The sequence goes on from JANEMJ010058737.1 coordinate 16,852, forward strand.
ATTTCTCTCTCATCAAAGCATCTTCCAAGATGCTCAACCTCAAAGATAACATTTAGATTTAATTTTTATTATGTGATGATCTTTTGTATCCACCTGGATGATAATGAGGAAGTGATGGCTTTCATAAATGTTGTATTTGAGATGGAACAATTTAACTACGCAGAGTCTCCTTCCGTGACATTTGCATAAAATGATGGCATTAAGCTCCCAGTGGTCCTCTTTCCATCATACACAAGATCAAAGACCTATTATGCTCTGAGCCTGTCTGCAGCTGTTCAACGCTTTCAAGGACTCTTTTTTACTCTCAGTTTTTCAAGAGTATTTGCCATAGGGGAGTATCAGAGTTTCTACTGTACTTGAGCTATAATTTCCCAAAAACAATGTTGTGTTCAGGCGACTGCCATGTTGTTTAATTTCTTAGGATTCAGCAGCTGAGTTGTGCAACTCATAGCATACCACGGTTATGAAAAATGTGGCCTCTTGTTCCAAGGCACTGGAGCTCTCTGAGGAGCTGTCAGCTGTCTCCTGATGATTCACTAGGGGAGAAGCAGCTGCTAGCATCTTCCTCAGTGTGCTGCATGTGGGAATAATGACCTGGGCAGCCAGAACGGCGAGGAAACAGGACACAAAGAACTGCATGTGTGTGTGTGAATTTAAGGGAGAGGCACAAATATGAGGAAGAGGCACAAGAATGAAACTTAAATGTAAATTTTCTTCAGTCTTACTGTCGTGGTACTAGAAACTGAACTCTCAGTACAAGGGTAGCTATGCATTGGAGCACTGCGCTGCGGTTACAGAGTTCTGCTGGAATATGGTGAGCACTTTGGTGGCTTATAGCAGGCCTTGGTGGGAAATGTTACAAAACACTGATAGGACACTATTTAAGTATTCACTTTTGCTGATCCTCATATGTCATCTAGCTTTGGAAATCACAGAATGGTTGAGGTTGGAAAGGACATCTGGAGTTCATCAAGTCTAACCCCCTTGCTCACTCAGGGCCAGCTAAAGAAGGTTACCCACAACCATGTCCAGTCCAGTTCTGAGTATTTCCAAGGCTCCATAATCTATCTGGGACACCTGGTCCAGTGTTTGACCACCTGCACAGTAAAAGGAGTGTTTTCCTGTTTTCACATGGAGTTTCATGTATTTCAAACTGTGCCCATTGCCTTTTGTCCTATCAGTGGACACTGAGAGTAGTGGCTCTTTCTTCCTCATTCCTTTCTAACTTTTGCACACATGGATAATATCCCTCTGAGCCTTGTTTTCCGTAGGCTGACCACTTCCAGCAATCTCAGCCTCTCCTCATGTGTCAGATATTCCAATTCTTTAGTCATCTTCATAGCACTATATTCAACTCACTCAAGAAAGTCCATATCTTTCTTGTACTGAGGAGCCCATAACTGGACCCAGCATTTAGGGTTTATGCTTCATTAACACATTCAAATAGGGTTTTGCAACAGTATTATATGATCCCAAATGCAATGGTGGCTAAATACCCTGGGACTAATGGGTTCAAAAGAAGAAGTTACATGCTGTAACTAGTATTTATGTTGTAATAAACTGTATTTTTTTTCTTATTTCTGAGTATTTACAGGAGGTGTCTATTTTGCCTAATTACATATCATTTCATGAAGAAAATATTCATTTATTTCTCAGTAGATGAACTCTTTACTTTTTTGTCTCCACAAGAGAAGTATTAAAAAAGAAAATGATTTTTTTTTGTAACATTCACTAGAAATTAAACTAACGCTATCTACTTAAATAGATGAAGATAAATCACTCTGTTATTACTTAATTATAAAACAGTAGCCTGCTTTTATTTACTATGGCTTCCTGCAGGTGTCTCTTAGCACTAGTTTCCAACTTTTTCAAAACATCTTAGTGTTTAGATATACTATTGGGCCGTAGGAGGTATGCAAACAAAGTAACTTGTAATCCTTGCTTTGAAGAATTTGCAACCTAAGGCTATGTCTACAATATCTTTTTATTTGTTTGCAAGAAAAACTGTTATGGAGGTTATTTTCTGCTGTTTTTATACTGACCAAAGCTCAAAACAAACATTCATGTGGTTCAGTGATTCAAATGGAACTACCCACTGACTAGAAAATAACATGATATATAAGTTAGTGCTAGGTACTAAAACTCTAGGAAAAAAAGTAGTCTTAATAAGCCTAGGGTGAAGGAGAAAAGAGAAGTAAAAAAAGGACACAAAGCTCCAGGTCATATAATTTACCACCTGCAACAAGAGACTGAGCCTTACTACTTGAATCTTACTAATTTGTTTTAACATCTTCCTTGCTCAGTACACAGTTGACCTCTTAGAATACCCTTAAACCACTTATATCATGCATATTATAGTTGGTTTCATTAAGAATCTCAAACTGGGAACAAAATCTAATAATTTAGAAGAGATTTCTCTAAAATCACCACTGTTAAGACAATATTATCACAACTGTGATTGCATTTATAAACATCTTTAAAAAATTGTAAAATCACTCCTTGACCTCCAAAGTGTGAGTACAATGCAAAAAAAAATTAAATCCATTTTCACACTAAAGATCCAGCCTAGTAAGGAATGTCACCCTCTAAGGAAGTAGATTAACTCATGCTCGCTTCTCCACAGCATGATAATTTGCAGTCCTCTGGTTTCCTGGAAACACGATTGTTCATTTTACCAGATGCTAAGTTTGCAATTTTCATAATTTGCCATTCAATTTTAGACTGCTTAAATCCAGAAATTACAACCTCCAGTAAAATCCATCAATTTGCAAGTAGCCAATTACACTAAAGGTTTATAGATGAATTATCAAAGGAGTTATTTGCTCATGAATTTCAAAAGTAGTTGCTAGAAGAGAGTATATTACATGATACAAAATCTTGCTTGGTATTTTAAGATCCATTTAACGCTGAAGCCTTTAGTGTAATTACCAAGTAATCCCATAGGACTTGTCATGGACCACTCTTGAAGCAGATTCCTATTACACAAAGAAAAGTTTTGTCAGGACAGATCTGTAAGTGATACATGGTAGGGTTACATAATAGAGATAAATTAGCACTGCATATTCATGTCAACACTTGCATCTGTAATCTTATTTTTTTAATACAGCTTTCAGGCAAACAAACCTGTGCTGTCTTACAGACCTGTAAGAGGAAAATTGAGCAAGAAAATCACCTGTCAAAAGTTTTAGTCAAACATAATGGCAATGGCTGAGAACATGCAATCATATGCACTGCAAGCTCCACCTGAAACCTCTATACTATAGCATTCTTCCCCCTTTTCCCCTTCTTCCTCCTCCCATTTCTGCTTAAGCCATGGAATTATTTTCTTAAATGTGACTACAGGAATACAGGAGGTGTACCACCCCCTTGTAGCACTAAGAGTCAAAACCAATCTGCTCGAGGAAAGACTGCATATCAAGCCTTGACACTGGCCAGATACATCAGAAATGTCATGAGCTCTTTTTTTAAACCAGAACAGATCACCAAAAGACTTCACAAAAACTCAGTGTCAAAAAAAAACCCCAACAACACAACAGTGAAAACACCAAAACCTGTTTTTGAAACCAGTTGTCCCAAATCATTGCTGGCCCAGAAACTGGAAACACGGGTGTCCCAATCTGGTTTAAAGGCATAACAGAGGAACTGCCCTAAGGACCCTTCCTGAGAGAACACTTAACTGAGGAACCACTCTGAACACCAACCCTGGAGATGGGCATCTGACACCCTGGCAGCACAGGCACTGCAGACCTAAATTCACACTGGTGAATAAAATATACCTGGGCTGTCTGGGAAGAGGGCTGGCAGCAACAGGGGCTCCTGTGGTTCAGCCAGGGAATAGGTCAGACTCACAGGTGACAGACAGGTCCAACAATCAGTCCAGATCAGTAGCACAGTGATGAGGTAGGTCTGAAGTCAAGCTATCATCATGGTGATACTGGCATACAGTGCCAGAGAATGTAGATATCCCATTATGATCTCTCTCCAGAAAGATTTCTATACTGGTGTAGTTATTTTGATAGTAGGACCATCTCCAGCAGAGATCTCTAAACTTCCAAGTCATTGTGAGTTTGTGATGTCTCTTTTTCTGTCTAAAAGAGGACTGTATCCTCTCTGCCTCATATTAGATCTGGCGAAAAATTATGAAAGCCCTTATGTATTGAACCTGACCATAGTCCTCTGACCTTTACTATAAAAAAATCCAAACATAGTTTAAAAACAGTAGACACAGTGAATAGGAAATGACTTACTGTTTAACTACCCATCATAGACTTTCCTTGTTAGCCACCGTTCCAGTAGTGTTTTGATCCTTTTCCCTTAGAGACATTCTAACCTGTCTCACATGAAAAAACATGACACTGGTTCATTCAGACCAGTGACAGCTGGGCATCCAACAGCATCTTCAACAGGGATGGACTGGAACAGCAACTTTTCTGTGTATAAGTAGTTAAAAATTCTAGCACTTCAGGCTTCTTTTCTGTGTGTAAACCTCCACACTAGATGAACTGATTTTATCATTGCTTTCTAATGAACACAGAAGCCCACCAGACCATCTTGTAGGATGTTGTGCAGGATAGTTCAATAGTTTGTTGGGCTTGTGTGATTTCTTTAGTAAATGCTCTTTATATCTCTACCAGCTTTGGAAGAAAAGCACACCTCTAAGAACTGAGGGTGGGATTCTGTCCAAATAAGAAACACCTACATTTACACATCCAGATGTGCACTACTTTTTAAAATTCCAATTACAGTGACTGGAGATCTTGGCATACAACCCATGGAGCTTATACAGTGAAACAGCTGATAGTTGCTTTGTGTTTCCTTTGGAGTAAATTGCTCTCCACTGGCAAGAAGAGCTCAGATCAGTGCCACCTGCCCTTCCTGAATGTACAGTTGGGGTGATCAAGAGCAAATGGATCAGTTCGTCTGGACGCTGTAGTCAGTGCCTGCCTCATTTTACACTTTTTCTCAGTGATTGTAGGCAATTATATTCATAGCATACATTACCTTATTGGCTGTTGTTCTCCAAAGATCAATATAGACTTTAAGAGAAGGAAGACTTATTATGTGAATCATTCATATATGGGCTGTTTGTGTGCTTTATTTTAAAAGATACCAGAAATGCATTTTTCACACCTACACTTTTAGAATACATCTGTTGCATAAAGCAGTTTATAGGGACTGTGCCTGTTGAAAGCTTTAGTGCTTGTTCCCAGATTCATCTCAGCTAACCTCCTTTTAGGAGAAGAATTAGATAACTCATTAAGTTCTTTTATACTTCAATTTAAAGCCCAGTGTACCTGCATGTAGCCTACATGTGGGCATGCACAGAAAGTAATTAAAATTGTCAAACTCAGAATAATGGGGTTAATTTGCTATAAACTGGGAGCTTTTTTCTGTTGGTTTTTTTTTGTTGTTGTTGTTGTTGGGTTTTTTTGTTTGTTTTGTTTCGTTTCTTTGTTTGTTTGTGTGGATAAACTTCTGAAAGTTGCTGTTGGAGTAATGTTAATGTTAGGTGCATCTGCTGGCAGCTAAGTACAACAAACACGTACCCGCAGATGGGGTTTGCAATGAACATTAGGTGCCTGAAGACTTGTAAGAACACGACATAAGAAACACATGAACCAGTTGAAGTGAATCCAGAGAAGGGCCACGAATATGATCTGGGGGCTGGAGCATCTCTCCTATGGAGACAGGTTGAGAGAGTTGTGCTTGTTCAGCTGGGTGAAGAGAAGGCTCCAGAGAGACCTCAGAGCAGCTTCCAGTGCCTGAAGGGGGCCTACAAGAAATCTGCAAAGTGACTTTTTACAAGAGCAAGTAGTGCTAGGACATGGGGGAATGGCTTTAAACTGAAAGAGGTTGAATTTAGGTGAGGTATTAGGAAGAAGATCTTTACTGTGAGGGTGGTGAGACACTGGAAAAATTTGCCCAGAGAAGATGTGGATACTCCATCCCTAGGAGTGTTCAAGGCCAGGTTTGATGGGGCTTTGAGCAACCTGGTCTAGTGGAAGGTGTGCCTGCCCATGGCAGGGGGTTTGAACTGGATGATCTTAAAGTCTCTTCCAACCCAAACCATTCTATGATTCTATAATTCTATAACTCCAATAAAATCTACTAGATAGTTATCTGCATTGGACACATGATAATACTTCCATAAAAAAGATCCTAAATTACTACTGGCACTGAAAGTATCATTTTTTAACTCTGGAAAACAAATTTAGTTCTACGTGAAGCACTCAGAAGTTAGTTACCCATTTGTAGGATTACAGAGAGAATTTGCCTCAAGCTAGCCAAAGATAATGATCACAACCTTATTTATCTTTATTTCATTGTTAAACTATGAAAAATGAAACAGATTAACATTGTGAATGCTTTCTTTTTTGTTCTGTCTTAATTAAAAACAAAAATCTTGGATAAGCCCAAATCATTTTTCACATGAACTGAAGTAACTTCCTCCTAAAGCCCTAGTCTAGTCTTTTAATATTCTGGTAAGTTTTAATGGACTCCATCATTATATGAGAAATGCAGTCTCTAGGGAGAACTTTCTGTCACACAATGAATACAAAACCCATGTTTGATTCCCTGGCACTACAAAGTCATTTGAATTCCTATTATCTACTGTAAGCAGATAATAGTGCCACTTCCGTAAAATGTTCTGTTTAATTCTCAGGTAGATGACAGCTTTGGGCAATTTACAGGTAAAGCTGGTAGATGAAAGCACAACTGTTACAAAATATGGTATGCGTAGTGCTCTGCAGTTTCTGTCTCTGAAAAAATGCTGATTATTTTTATCCTCTTCTCTTTAGAGTACACACTAATGCAATATGTTTTGGAACTTCAATAGTACCTTTCTATCAGTGTTGTAATAATGTTCTTCAAGAGAAACAAAATTTCCTCTCCCTTCTCTGTTATTCCACTGTATCTGCATTCAGTCTTGCTTCTGGAGACATCTCAAGTCATGTGGATATTTTTTTGTAGTCATGGTTGCTCTTACACTTTGATCTTGTCTATCTATGATTAATTTATTTTCTTAGAGCATGGAATTAGTAACTATGACAAAAAAAATAGTAAGTTATTGTTCCTTTGGATTAGCATTGAAAAGTCCATAAAACTGTAGACTGGAACTTGAATATGAATAAAGCTCTGGTATTTCGGTGTACTTCCTTCCTCATCATATATCAGGCACTTTAAGTTTTATTGGTGTATCTATTACCAAAATTTAAGAATTACAGATTAGGAAGAAAACCATCCCAACTTTTTATTTGAATTTTAAAATTTCTTCTGATATTAAATCTACCAAATAGAACTTTGTCAGTTAAAATGATAGTGATGTTCATTGGATGTGTCACATTAACCAATATGTTATTAAGATGATGTGCAGTTAACTCAGAACTGCCACAGAGCAAAAATAATGCACCTATTCTTCTAAATGGGGAGCAAAATAGTTCTTACAGAATCATAGGAAAATTCTGGTTGGAGGGGACTTCAAGAAGTCCTTCTCAAAGCAGGGTCAGATCACATTGTTCAAGGCTTTAATCAGTCAAGGTTGAAAATCTCCAATAATGAGACTGCACAAACTCCTCTGGGAAGCCTGTTCCAATGCTTGACTGTCCTTATGGTGAAAAGTTTGTCCTTTTGTACCCATTTGGAGCCTTTTCTGTCTCAAGATTTGATAGAAAACTGATTTTAGCCTTTGGATAGATGGCAGCATTACACACGAGCTATCATACTGTATTTATTCACACTAAGGGACTTGAGGTACTACCTCAACATAAGTAATCAAGCTGTGACAGATGTCACCAAGTTTTATTATAAAACGTGGGTTTCCAGTTCTAAACTGAATAACTTAGCAGAAACAGCAGCTTCCAAAAATCTGTAAGTAGCTATAAGCATACCCTACAGTTCTACTGAGCACATCTGCCATAAGAAACCTGCCAAAAAAATCAATGAATCTGTCAAGAATGGAGAGCTGCTCTTCGAATCCTTTATTTATAACCAAATTAAGCATTTGACTATAGCCTCCCCCCTGCTGGGATCTTCTTCTGTAACTAGAAAAAGATATGCAGCAGACCTTTAATAAGCCTCTATCTGATGAGAAGACTATATTATGGCTTAGTGATGTACTAAGAAAGCAGCCCAGAGAAAAGTGCTTAACATGAAGGAAGTCTCTGTTGTTTGAGAGCTATCATAGAACAAAATGAGGAATTTTCATCTGAGATACATACTTGTTATGTTATTCAATCAAACATTTCTTTCCCACTTAAAAATATGGATAGACACTGTCAAACAGAATATTTTGCAGAACTATTGAACATGACTTTCCTAAATCATTTTGCAGCCAGACTGAAATACAAAAAATGGAAAATTAAAGACTTAGAAGTTTTGCCATATTCTGAAATACAGCACTTTGGAATATGTACAAATAAAGGACATACTGTTGTGTTTGATCTGAGTACAAATGTTAGTTGCAGTAAAGATCAGCGTTGCTAATGCCTGCTTATTTTTGTCAATTCATTTAGCCTGAGAGAGACTGTGGGAACATCTAGGAAAACATACCTCTTTCTATTCTATCAAAGTAAGGATAAAAGCATATGGTACAGAATTTACATTTAGAGCATCCTTCAACTATCTATAAAGAAAGGTGTAATCTGGCTGTATTCTAGTAATTGCAAATATTTTTTGTGCGATATAAAGAAAGCATTAGAGATCTATCTGAAGGTATAGTGAGGACACAATTAAATAGTAATTCTAAATGAATAACATACATAAAATAAAATGGAAGGGCAGTTATCCACATATTTCGTAAGTTTCTAATGTGAGTCCGGGAAATGGCCAAAGGCAGGATAAGTCCGTGGCCCCTGATGGTTGCTTTGCTCCCTGTAAAAATTACTGTGTAAACACATTATTGACACCCTTGCAAAATATTTTTATGGACTGTCTTTTTGAGGACTGAATCCAAGGCAGAAAACCTCTGGCTGATGAAGCAGCACTATTCAGGTGCAGAAAAGTTTATAAAAACAAGTATTTACTATTCATGCCTTATGTAAGAGTTGGTCAAAATCATATAAGACTAAAATAGGATTAATTGGTTTGACCTGAAGGTAGGGGTTAGAGACCCTTAGTGTGACCAGATCTTTTTTTATTTGCAGCCTAAAAGACCTCACAAGTAACAGCGTTAATAGAAACCTATGGGATGGAATTTGCACAGGGAGAGCCAAAAAAAATAGGGAAATAGATATATAGATATATATATATATACTTTGAGGTATTGAATGTTTTGGGTTATTGCAATAAGATGTGGAGAATTTGAGGAAGAATAGCAGGAAAAACAAACAAGCTAGGTCTCAAGCCACACAATGTCAAAAGTTGTTTCTGACATATAAAATACTGGCACATTTTCTTGCCATTTCTATTCCAGCCCAAAAACGTAACTGACAATTGAAAACAGTGACTAAAATATTACACAGAATAATTTAATTTACATTCAAGTTAGCAATGCAATAGGCTGTAAGACTTCTGAGTAAAGTAGAAAAAGAATCTGTTTTAGTTTCATGTGAAAGGTTTTACCATTTGCATGTGACACTTGCATATTGAAAAAAATGAGATATTAAAAAGCTGTTGTTTTCATATCAAAATGTTGTGAAAGGCTACCATGCTACCTGAGTATTAGATATTATTAATGAGAAGAAAATCGACCATATTTGCCATAACAGGAGTCAAGCCTGATAAAATCAAAGCAGACAAAGAAAACTTGAGTTTGCAGAACTTGTGGGTCAGATTAGGCAGATTGTGAAGGGAAGATGTGCAAGGGATGATGCCCACTGCAGAGGTTAGGGAACATGTGGTCACTGTGGTTTGTAACAGCTGAGGGATGTAGTACCACATGTTTTACCAGGCTGTGCAACAACTGCAAGAAATGCAAGATGGTTTGCAGTGTGTGGTTTCCTTGAGTTGTATTTACCGTCTATTGTCATGTAATTCCAGAGTACTTTTGCAATCCAATGCAAATGTTTAGTAATTTAAGATAGTTTAAGTAATTCAATGTAAGTATAAGTTTTGGTTTATATTTATATATATATATATATATGTACATTACTTTGTAATGAGACACTGTGTGTGTTCATCAGCATTTGCTTGTGTTTTCTATGATAGGCTATGTGACTATTCCAGAAGCCTGAAACCTGACCTACCTTTAATGGATTTCATCCTAAATCTGACTTTTGTGTTTGATAGGTGGATGGATATTTCCTAAAAAAATATTAGAAAAAGTAATGTTAGTTATTCTGTTGCCTCTGTAACCGGTCCAACTTTGGGATGATAACCTTTTGTGGATATATCCATACTTATTTAATAGCTTGTCTATGTGGATAACATTTAATTAACCACCATAGATATGGAATGCATTAAAGGCTTTATATATTAATAGGCTCCCCATAAGCCTTCACAGTTAGAAACACTTGAGAATTTATTTTACTGGGATTGCCAGCAAGAAAGGATACATGTACTTTATCCCCATCCCTTTTAAGAATAACAGAAGAGATTAATTCACCGTTCTCATCTAGTCCTCCAAATAAGATGGTGATTTCAGACCCTGGTTTCAGTGGTCAGGACTAGAGGAAATGCTTTTCTTTTGGGCATTGTAGGGCCCTCTTCAGGACTGGATGTTGAGTTGGAAATAGCAGTTGCTATTCCCAACAGATTCATCAGCAGATTTATTGAACCATTTTCCATCTGAGAAAATGTTGATGTCTCTTAGCCTTTAAAAAAAAAAAAACCAAAAAAAAAAACCCCCAAAATTAAAAATCTGCTTAACCTGGGGAAGAAATAGCCTTTTGCTTGAGGTGATATTATGTTGCATTTTTCACTCTGTGTGCTTCAACATGGTTGTAGATACTTGTGGGTTCTCACGTATGGAAATTAGATTTACAGCTTGTTGAAGAACTAAGAGTTCTGTTATAAAACACAGTAAGTTGGAACCATGTCAGATTTGGATTTATATTTGGACAAGCAACACTCAAATACATATTACTCAGACCTTAGACACACCGTCCCATCCCCCCCCCCCAGTAGAAGACAGGCATGTTTATTTCTTCAGATTTTAGCATTTATGGCTAAGACAGTCCTCCGGAAGTAAATTTTGAATGCCCTTCAGATTCTGCAGGGGTGTACTGATTCTGGCTGGGATGGAGTTAACTTTCCCCATAGCAGCCCTTGTAGTGCTGTGCTTTGTATTGGTGGCTAGAAAGGTGTTGATAACACACCAGTGTTTTGGCTACTGCTGAGCAGTTGCTCACATGGCATCAACCCCGTCTCTCCAAACCGTCCTGTCTCTCCAAACTGTCCAAACTGTCCTCCCTCCAAAGGCCAGTAGGCTGTGGGGTGGGCAAGAGGTGGGGAGGGTACATAGCCAGAACAGCTGACCCAAACTGACCAAAGGAATATTCCATAGCATATGACATCATGCTCAGTAATAAAAGCCACATTTGCCTTCCAGAGCAACCAGTAGGCTTGCTGAAACCCTACTTGCTAGGAAGTGGTGGGGCATCACCTGCTGATGGGAAATAGAGATTAAAATCTTATTGTATTCTTTTGCTTCTGTGCTTCAGGCCTTTGCTTTTTGTTTATTAAACTGCTTTTATCTCAACCCAGAAGTTCTTTTTCATCTTATTTTCTCTCCCTCTGTCCTGCTGAGCAAGGAGAGTGATAAGGCAGCATGGCAGGCACCTAGTGGCCAGCGAAGGTCAATCTACCACAACAGCTAAACGTAGATCTAGTAAGTGCAGGCTGAAAAGACGGAAAATGATGCCCTCAGTGTCATATCTCACCACAATCAGGATATTAGAGGATAGAGGGGAATATTTTCCTTTCTTGGCCTCCACAAAACTCCTTATCTCCCTCTGGGAATCACAGAAAGCAGAACTTTATATTTTTCAAGTTACCTACTAGCCAAAACTATTTCCTAAAACATAACTTCATCTCCTCCCTACCCTCAAGGCAGAATCCCAGGCCAAAACGCATTTTCTCTTTTAGCAACTTGGTTATATAGGATAAATGAACTTCTCCCTAGTCCTACATTTTAATTTCATTTTCATTTATTTCATTTAATTTCATTTCATTTCATGGGATTCTCTTTATGCACAACTTAGTCTTTACAGTTCTTTAGGGCTTCTACATATCTTATGCATTTTTAAGTACTTTAAGTCACTGCTAAGAGGAAATGTGTCTAAGCCACATCTCTACAATGACTTGAGTTGAAAAGCTGTTATAAATGTTATAAAACCTCATGTAAAAATTGACCCTTGTAGTCATTCTAGGACAATTTTTACACTTCCTAGATATCTGAGTAGCTCAGCAAGCATCCTTTAGAAGGAGGAGATCCCTTATGTAAAACAAATCCATGGCAGACCGTTAGGTAAGGATTAACATTTGCCATCCACCTTTGAATTGTGTAAGCATATAATTTATCTTCTGTTCAAATGCAGCTAGACCAATTAAAGGAAATAAACCTTTCACTCGGCTTTTTAGCTTTCCATATTAATCATCTCTTAATCCCATAACAGAGGCTCCCAAACTCATCTTCACAGCTCTATTTTGTTACTCATATGTAAATTTAGTATTCGCCATATAGAATCATAGAATCATAGAATAGTTAGGGTTGGAAAGGACCTTAAGATCATATAGTTCCAAACCCCCCTGCCATGGGCAGGGACACCTCACACTACACCATATCACCCAAGGCTCTGTCCAGCCTGGTCTTGAAAAC
>JANEMJ010058738.1:0-12562 GCA_024361745.1 Cacatua alba
ATCCCTGACCTTCCAAAACCACCTTAAACTGTTATCCTCTGCCAAAAGCTTTGGGATACCTGGATTTGTACAAAGCAGGAGAAAGTACTTTTCAGTGTACATCTAGGGAATATATTTCCTTCTTTCTGTGTGCAGATTAAACCCCAAATGTTGTAAACTTTGACTGATAGTGCCAGACCTCTTTATGAATTATTTGTATGTAACACTTGGTGAGAGAAACTGCTGTGTTATCTGTGTGACACTGAATTGATTTGGGTTTTACATGCATATATATATATATTTTTTAGATTATTCTGAAAGAAAGAGAACAACGAAAACAGCAACACCTGTCAGTACAGACAGCAGTACGAAAAGGTGAAGATAATATTTGTAAGTCTGCAGAAAATACTGAAGACGAAACGCTTCCACCAGATGGTCAAGCAGGTATCTTTCAAAAGAAAGCTATAATACAGTACGTAGATGGAGATTTGATAGTCAGCATACTTAGTACTTTGACAGACGCATACTAAATCTGTTTAAAAAGAGGTACAGTAATAAAGTGAAGTTCAACAAGATTCATGAAGTTCACAAGGCCGTGTTCAAGATCCTGCACCTGGGTTGGGGCAATCTGAGTGGAAACTGGATTGAGAGCAGCCCGGAGGAGAAGGACTTGGGGGTGCTGATTGATAATAAGCTCCTAATGAGCCAACAGCATGCACTTGCTGCCCATAAAGCCAGCCAAATGCTGGGTTGCATCAAGAGGAGCAGGTTAAGGGAGGTGATTCTCCCTCTCTACTCTGCTCCAGTGAGACCCCACCTGCAGTACTGCATTCAGCTCTGGGGCCCACACAGGAGGGAAGTGGACCTGTTGGAGCAACTCTGGAGGAGGCAACAGAGATGATCATAGGGCTGAAGCACCTCTCCTGTGAAGACAGGCTGAGAGAGCTGGCTTGTTCAGCTGGGAGAAGAAAAGGCTCTGGGAGACTTTGTAACAGTCTTTCAATACCTAAAGGGGGCCTGCAAGAAATCTGGAGAGGGGTTTTTTTACAAGAGCACGTAGTGACAGGGCAAGAGGGAATGGTTTTAAGCTGAAAGAGGGTAAACTTAGATTAGATATTAGGTAAAAATTCTTCACTGTGAGGGTGGTGAGACACTGGAACAGGTTTCTCAAAAAAGCTGTGGCTGCCCCATCCCTGGCAGGCCAGGTTGGATGGGGCTTTGAGCAACCTGGTCTAGTGGAAGGTGTCCCTGCCCGTGGCAGGGGTTTGGAACTAGATGATCTTTAAGGTCCCTTCCAACACAAACCATTCTGTGATAAAAAAAGAAAAAGAAATGTATGACTTGTTTCCCTACTACCACAGAGAGTTGTAATACTGAAGTAATGACACTTCAAGATATACTTGACAGGTTTGTCTTTTTGCAATGCTTTTTGCATTTTCTTATTGAGATATCTTTATTTACATGATAGCTGTTCCTGTAATACAAGTTGCAGAAGGGTTTCTTGAGAACACAGGGGTAAAGGAATCAACAATAGCTTCTATGACCTCAAAGCAGCCAACCTCCAATCTTCCAAAAATCCACAGTAGGAATTTCAGAGAGTAAGTATTGATTGTACTGATGTTTTTCCATAGTATCACTGATACGGCATTTTTGAAACAAGGTAATATTCTATGTAACACTAACTGGAGTTTAAACTGAAGGTTCTAATTTTTCTTTTCGTTTTCCTTTTTTCTTTTCCCCTAGTTTTTCTCTATGCTGACACACAAACAGAGAAGTGATATGCAGAGAAATAGTCTGTGCATTTCTGTAATTCTCACTTCAAAATACATGTTCCTTGAAGAAAAAAAAAGAGATGAGAAATTCGTTAGAGGCTAAGGAAGGAAAAGGAGGTGCTGTTAAAGTACCTTATTTTAAATAAAGGGAGTACCAGCTTAATATTTAAGAAAACAAGTAGTACACTTATTTTTAGTGTGTGCTTTGGTTTTCTGCTACTCAACCAAATGACAAAAATGTAAGGAATTTGATTAGCCAGACATTTGCATGCTGTGGCTAGGCAGAGAAGCGAAGGGAAGATTTATAGGTTGTTGTGCACAAACACTTTCAGTTTAATTTAAACAAACAGATGTGTATCCATGTTTCCTTATAAAAGAAGAAATAGTCATTACTATATGCGTTGATGTCACAAATCCAGTCATGACAGTTTAAAATAGTTACTTTAGGTTAAGCAGTGTTCTAACTTTTAATTTTCCTCCCGTAAATGTACTGCTGGGCTTTTTGCAGCTTGTGTTACAGTAACAGTTAATATTGGTGCAGCCATTCTTTATCTTCCTGGTTCCATGTGTTAGCTCTAATTTAACTTCTAACTGCATTTAAAATTACTTAATCTGTGTCCATGCAACACTGTTTTACTAAAAGCACAGTTTGAGTTGAACATGTACAGTGTAACTCAGTTCTGCCTATTACAGGATGTAGAGCATTCAGCAAAGCTTAGAATATTTTGTCTTTAGATTAGATTTCAGTGGTTTAATAGATTTGTCTTTGAGACTTCGTGAAGTAAGTCTGGAAATAGTAAATAAAAACTTAAATAAAGTTTTGAGATAATTTCATCTCTTAAGATGCAGGACAGATTGTATGGTCTCGTCTCATAATCTTATGTGAACCTGCCACTTGGCATCTTTCTGTTGACTGCAGCTGAGATATCTTCAGGTTTTCTCTTTGAGATCCTTCTTTACTGAATGATTCTTTGTGTAAAAGATTTCCCAAGGAATACTGGAAGGATTAAGTACATCCATTTTTATCCTTTCCCTGTGAGCACCACAAGGCTATAGTCTGATAAATAAAATAGAATGACAGGCAAAAATAATATGACACTGGGGAGAAGGAATTTGATCCAGATTTCCATGTTTCTTTGCTATAAATAGGCTTGCATTTATATAAATAAATTAAAATTCTGTACTTCGGTTGCTCTACTTTGATTGATACAGGTCAAAGTAAATGTCCTCAGAAAAATGCTTCAATAGAAAAACATATGTATATATGTATTTATTCATATTAATATATAAATATATGTATGTTTATTGTTACATGTGTGTATATATTTTTCAGTGTAGTTTGATAGGGGAGCCAGATACTGCAAGTAGCAAAACTTACTGGAAGTTCTTAGCCACTGAAAAAAGTTGTACATAAATTTTTGTTTTCATGTATATAACAAGTATGTTTGGAGTGGAAATAGAACAAAAGACAAAGACATAGAATAGAAGGTAAACTGTTTAAATTTTGTATACTTATTACATATTTGTGTTACATATTTGTAGTTTTAGGGGGGTTAACATTTAATTGATTCTTTCTTCCAGTTATTGCAGCCAGGTACTTAGTAAAGAAGTTGACAGTTGTGTGACAGATCTCTTAAAAGAGCTGGTTCGTTTCCAAGATCGCTTGTATCAGAAAGATCCAGTAAAGGCCAAGATAAAACGCAGGCTTGTTATGGGTCTCAGAGAAGTTTTGAAACACCTGAAGCTGAAAAAACTGAAGTGTGTCATCATCTCTCCTAACTGTGAAAAGATTCAGTCAAAGGGTAAATATGGTTGTTTAATAAAAGAAATGTAAAAAAGCACTCTGTATACTGGCAGCATTATTTTTGGAGGAACTTCTTTGAGTAGCCTTTGAAATCAGTCATATAAAAATGCCTTTCTTACTCAGACTGTTTACTGCTGTGCAGCTGAAGAATGAGCTGAATCAAGACTATCCAGGGTGGTGGAAGTTGCCTGAAACTAGGTTCTGGTTATTAATTTGCAGTGCAGCCGCACAAAAGATTGCACTGGTACAGCTGAGAAGAGACAAAGATTACTGATGCCGGCTGTGCTACCACAAGAAGTCCTGCTGTATCAGTCTCTTTCAGATTGACAATAAGTTGTCAGTAATAGTTTGTGTAAAATCTGTGGTAATTATTGTCATTACTTTCTGTAAACTCTTAAACAATTTCTTAGCAACCAGGTCTTGTCTTTTACAAGAATACTCAAGTAGATTAAACTACACATAGAACAAAATACACAATACGGGTAGTCTAAGGATACTGCTAATTAAGAATTAAAAAAAAAAAAAAGTCAAATTCTCCTTTAAAATTCAGATCTAATGCTGTTATCCATGCATTTTTTCCTATAAACTCTTTTAATTTCAAAATGCCCGATAATCTTAGGGGTTTTTTTTTTGCTTTTGTACTTTTAACAGTACTGTCATTTATTTATAATTAGCTTGAATATTGTAATTATTTGGTAATTTTATTGTCTGCTCCAGGTGGGTTGGATGAGACTCTACACAACATTATTGACTGTGCGTGTGAACAGAATATCCCATTTGTTTTCGCCCTTAATCGCAAGGCTTTGGGCCGATGTCTGAACAAAGCAGTGCCTGTGAGTGTGGTGGGAATTTTTAGCTATGATGGGGCTCAGGTAAGCTGAAATTTGTAGGTTCATGGTTTTGTTTAGCTTTACTTTTTACCTGTAGAGGGGGGTGAAATACTGTGACTTTAAGGCTTTGTTTGATTGTTTTGATATTGCACGCTTTATCCCAGTTGGGGTAGAAGCTGGTGGCTTATATGAAAAATTGATTTTAGAAGTACAGCCACTCAGTACAGTTCAAACAAGTAGTGTGGCCACCTCTTCCTGACATCCTCTCCTCCATCTACATGTTTGTTTGGTGTTTTGGTTTTACTTTCAAGAGAATGGGCGTTTTTATAAATACTTATAAATGTTTTTTCATATCTTTATATGTACTTGGCTGCTTTATGTTTATGTACAAATGTATATATGTTCTATAAGGAGTATACATTATAGATTTTCATGGAGATGATAAAACTTACTATACGATTTAAGCTCTACTAATATTTTATATTTACATAGGACCATTTTCATAGAATGGTACAACTGACAACAGAGGCCAGGAAGGCCTACAAAGATATGATAGCAGCTTTAGAGGAAGAAGCTGAAGGAGGACCAAGAGAAACCCAACCCAGCGTCTTAACCACTGAATATGAAAAAAATGGCTTATCAGAAACTGGCAAAACATCTTCCAAGGACTCCGATGAGGATGTACCAAATTATAGTGAGTATTTACTGGCTTGGGTTTGATTCAATTTTCATTCAAAGTGCTCTTCAATGTTACCATTTTAACTGAAACAAATGATACCTGTCCCTTTAGTGGATAGTAGGGGTGGGAAATAATTTTTTTTTGTGATTTCCCCCTGCTGCCCCTGATTTTATAAAAGTCTTGGAGAAAATTCCTTTCTGAAGTCCACTGGTGGCAGGTGGTACTCATTGCTTTGTCCAAAGATACTGAACAGAGCTCCTTACTATTTCTATTTCTAAAAAAATCCTTTAAGCTTTTTTCTAGAAATGCAGACTCTATAACTATGGTGGACTTAAGTTTTGTGTTGAAGCATGTTTGAAATGCATCTTCCTGTCTAAAAGTGTTCCTGTGTTGTAAAGGCCTTCTACTTCTAGAAGCACATTCCTGCAGCTCTGCTCAGTCACCAGCCAACAACAGTTGCCACTGATACTGGGCAACTTAAAACTTCTTTCAAAGTGTTGAAAAATTATGAGGTTTTTTTGAAGTTGTATCCACCTTCAGAGTTAGCCTTGCTTGAGCAGGGGGCTGAACATAAAGACTTCAATGGATCCCATCACTTTTAAAGTATTCTTTCACGCATCATCTGATGTCACATGGTGTATCACACCAGAGTGCCAACTTACCTCAGCACTTACGTTGAGAAGGAAGTAGAGAATTAATGTGACTTTTCATTTTAAGTATTTCCTCAAGTATTATACATTAACCTGTTTGTTTATTCTAATATTCTCTAGTTAAAATCTGGAGGAGAAAACTTGAAGAAGAGTATAACCCATATGCACTGGAACTGGAAAAGAGTGCAGCAGCTTCTGAATTCACTATCACCATGTCAGAGCATCAGTAAATCCAGATCCAACTCTGTTGGGCTTTTAATTACATTTTTTCAGACCTCTAAGAAGAGGGTAGTAAAATAACAGAATCTAAGAAATACCTGAAGTCAGCTAAGTAAACTGTTCTGAGTCCCTCTAAGCAAAATAGGCACTGGAGCAAATGAGGCACTGGCTAATGCTTTTGTGTTCTATGTGGTTGGTTGATCGCTGTAGCAGATAATAACAGCAAATTGTCTTAGCCCCAAACAACTTGAGTAGACTAGCATTGATTTGTTAGTGATACAACATAGCAAAAGATCTTGCTAGAAGAGTAATTTTATTTGGGAGGAAATACCGTGAGCCAGACAGCTGGGACTTGGGATTTGCTTTTTGTAACTCTTGTTTAAAGAACTTCACCTGTTTTTTGTTGGTGGGTTTGCTTTGGTTGAGGTTTGGTTTTTTTCCTTCTTCTGAAGAAACCTGCTCAGGTGGGCAGGCTAGCATCAATGTCACTCTCCTCCAGTCAGCAAGAAATGTATTCTGGGCAGGCAGTTTGTTTGTTTGAAGCTAATTAAGGAAGACCATCATGACAAAGTTTCCAGTCAGCTTTTCTTTGTGGTTTATTTGTTCTTCTGGGATCATGCAGCA
Organism: Cacatua alba; assembly: GCA_024361745.1. NCBI lineage: Eukaryota > Metazoa > Chordata > Aves > Psittaciformes > Cacatuidae > Cacatua > Cacatua alba. The sequence goes on from JANEMJ010058738.1 coordinate 6,558, forward strand.
GGTATAAGGGAGAGTATAAACTACACAGGTCTGAAATTCCTGCAGTGAAAATGCTCTTATTAAGTTGATTAACTGTAACATGATGATGTTTCTTTTGCTACTGAGACTAGTTTATTGTAGGCCCTGCTTTAAAGTTATAGGCTGTTTTCTGAAGGACAGCATATGTGCCAGCCTGCCAGTCTAGCTATCTGTACCTTCTCCATGCTGACACACTCCTCGTTCCTTCAATTTGGGGTTGTGTTGGTACATATATGAAAAAGTTTTTGATCACTGTCAGATTGTATCTAAGGTGGGGAAAATTTCTGTCTTAAAAAACAAAATGTGCTCATAATGATGGTGGAGCACCTTAGTGGGGATGTCCTATATAAATACCATTGTTTACAAGTTGCAGATAGATATAAAAGAACAAAGAAATCAGAGCCTAAAGCAAGCAATGAAGGATGCACATGTAACTTGTCAGTTGTTCAGAAAGATGATAGAGATGCCATCTGCTGCTGCCAGCATCTCTGAAGTGTGTCTAAGTGCGTGCTTCACATATGGAACATTTGTAGTGCAATACTTTGGAAAGTAGCTGCCTTTGAATAATTTTGAAGTTCAAACAATTTTGTAGAATGTGAGTTGTATTAAATTTGTTACAATATATTGATTCTATAAAGTATGGTTGTGACTTAATTGAACTCTTCTGGTGGGCATTTAATGATACTTGAAATGTCCGTTTTGAGGAGGAATGTTGACAAGGGAAGTCACCCTTAAGCTGCAGTGCACAGTTGATCACTGGTTAGGATGATGATCTTTTTGTATTAGTTTCTTCTAATTTTAAATGGAAATTAAAAGTGAAACATCCCAGTGATGAAAGATGGTTTTGGCCAGCAGCTGTCGAACCAGAGGTAAGTTGTGATTTACTCATACTTGTACCGCTTTGATACACATCTAAAACATTGAAACAGCAAAGTCACTGCATGGAATGGGGGCCCATTCACATTAACAGCTCATTTTTCCTTTTTTTTTTCTTTCTGTATTTTCTGTTGTCTTCCTGTAGAAGACCATGAAAAGTTACTTTGGAAATGAAACAGGTTGTTCAAAATCGCACGGACTTATTTTGTGTTCTTAGAGTGTAGCAAAAATTTTTACTGCTTGCAGTACTTCACTGCAGAGACAAGGCAGAGTTCAGCCATGCTCATCTAAAACTCTGATCTCAGTCTTACAAAGCCTTACCTTCCCACTTAGTACCACTAAACTAAACTTTAGCCTGCTTGAAATCTGTGGAACGCATAAAGGAGGGACAATGCAAGAAAAATCTTTTATAGTTGTCCCTGAGCCATAAAAGATGTCAGAAAAGAAACACAATGTGGGGGAGAGATTCTCTCTGAATGCTGATGTCAGAAGTCTGCGTCAACTTATGATTACCAATGTAAAAAAGTGAAAATGGTTTGTGTATACAGATTTTCACCCTGCATGTTTCTGGTGTTGGGGGTTGAGGGTATCATTCAGTTGAAATCTTAAAATGAGGAGAATGTTTTCTTCATTGTGGGAGACAACCTAGTTTAAATTTTACCTGTTACAGGATAATCTAGGGAGAAGTATAACGCTTTCTGCTATTGTTAAGAGCAGCTGTCTCCATGGGCTCCAGCTATAGTGATTCTTAGATGGCATCTTACTTGTTTCCAGATTGCTGAAAACCACTGAGGAGATAAGACAGAAAACTTGAATGATGCCTCAGACATTTCTTTATTAGATGCAGAAGGACAGAACTTCAAACAGCAATGCAGGAAAACAGTTCCACTGTGGATTAAGTAGGCCCTCAGATTTTCATTCTGCAGTTGTTCACTAGAAATAGTCTTAGAATTCATTCAACATTTTTAATGTGGGTGCACTGTAATCTCTCTGTATTTTGAGCATTAGTCAGAGCTTCTTTATTTAGTATAGAAACTTTATTACCAAAAGAAGTGTGTTAGAACAAATTAACTTGCTGACACCTGAAAGGAATACTCTTCAAAAGACTGGGAAGAGAGTGTAAGAGTAAACATACTAAAAGAAAGTAAGTGGCCAAGTTTAAGTGCCTTTAAATAAAGCTGATCCACATCTTAATCTCTAAATCATATGCCAAGATCCTCAAGCCTAAAATTAACTGCTTTGCTTAATGAACTCAAAACAGAAGCCATACATATATTACATTGTTTGAGCAGCACAACTCTTACTGCAACCACTTTTGTTCTTCATTAAGCTGAAATAACTGGCATCAGAAGACCAGAGATAGTTCCAGCATGGGATGAGTGGCACCTCTTCTGGCACATAACTTAGTTATTCCTTGGTGCAGTAAAGATACCCTCTCCAACCTCAAGCTTCAGGTGATCCTCCTGAATAGCCATTTTAATGCCAGCATTACAAAATAAGTCTTTGAAAGCTGTGATATTAAAAGAGTACTGGCTACGCTTAACTTGCATACATTTCTCCTTCTAGCCTGTTTGTTCCTTTGTGCATTAGAGGCTGTTTTTCTTGTTGCAGCTTTCCTGAAGAAGAAGGAAGTTCAGAATGATGTGTTAATACTGCTTTAAAAGTTAACATAGGGTTTAAAGGTTGCCTGTACTAACTGTTCCACCTGCAGCAAGCAGAAGGTATCAAAAGTAATCTTTTGGTCATGAGTTTATGATCTGTTCTAACTGTTGGAGAAAAATATTAAAAGCTAGCTCAGGACTATTGTTTTTTAAAGGAAGGCCAGCTTTGATGGACAGTACCATTTATGAAGTCCAGTGTCTCTGCAGTCCAGTCTACAGATGTGCTGAAATTAATCTACTATTTCCGTATACACAGACCTAATTTTTTCAGGCAGGATAAGGACTAATGACTTATTAGTAGACTGAAGGAACAAGCTGGCATAACTGTAATAGACGTCACCAATCAAGCAGACTTTAGTGCTGAGAGGGTCAAGAATGATGACACGTACAGGAACACTGGTCACTTTGTTATATAAATACATTTGGTTATAGAAGCATCATAGGCTATATGTAAAATCGGGACTGTAGTGTGCCATGTAGAAAGCACTGTGGGAAATTCCTGAAAATTCTTACCCATGTTTTCCTCCAGCTTTGCATCATCTTGTCGTGTTCCCTGATGGCACTTCTCCAGGTATGGAATTCTTTGGTCCATCCATCCTGACCAGCACTATCTGAGAATTGTACATGGGGATGAAATAAGTGGATGGTTGTCTGTTCAGTTGTAATACTTCCTGTGGAGGATTGGGAAAGAAGGAACGAAAGCCACCATTTTGTCCTTCATTTTGTTCTACCTCTTCTCATGATATTTGGAAGTAAGGTCTATAGAAATGGTCATGTCTCTTCCCCTCTGCAGCAAACTTTATAGCCTCCAGAGTAAACAGATTCAGTGCCTGTATCTGTAATCCAAAATATCAAAAAAATATGACCTGCAAGCTAGGGTTCAGACCCATCTAAGCAGCTCAGGAATGCTCCAGTTAGATCATACCACACCTGGGGAGAAGAACGATACGATACAGCTGTCCATGTGCAGTTTGTGGTTTCTTCATTTTTTGGTAATGTTATGTAGTTGTTCTTAAATCCACTGAGAACTTAAGGGCTGTTTGCTGCATCTTGGTAAAATTCTGATTCAAATTCTATCATCTGCCAGTTTTTCTTGCAGAATGTAACACTGGTGGCAACATACACAGATGTAGTATTTTCTGTTTATCCTTCAGGACACAAGCATCAGTATACAGTACTTCTGGAGCACAGTGAAAGCCTCCCTCTGCTTTACATTTACAGTAGTTTCATTGATATGACCTTCATTCTGCTACCGAGACAGACTTCAAAGTAACTGGAGTGATGGCAAGACAATTGTGTAGCTCCTACTGCTTTTCTCCATCACTGAAAAAGGAAGGGTTGAGCTGTTCCTGACAAGTTCATGTTTACTAACCAGCTATTTATTTTTAACTTTACCCTGCCAACTTCATCATTCCTGCTGTCTTTCTAAACACTGTTCAGACCTTCTTCAGGCCTGGATAAGTTCTCAAAAGCTAGTTGCTAATGTTCCTCAAGTTGCACTGGTAAGTTGTGGGTACCCGAAGATCTTGCAGAGCTGCTGAAGTTAGCTCTGACCTCCTGCCTTGTTAGTGTCCAAAGGAAGCAGTAAGAACTGACCTCACCCAACTGCACATGGTTTGCAGATAATCTGACTTTTTTAACATCCTAGGTTGCAATCTGGGGGTTTCTCTTTGCCATAATGACTTCCTTGGCATCAAAGAGTTTTTCTGCTTTTCCCCCAGAGTACCTGTTTTTAACTCTGTAGTACACATCTGACTTCTAATTTGCATCCATTAGTTTAGCAGTTTCATTTCTAGAACATAACAGCAAATGGGCAGGTTAGTCCTTAGTAGAAGGGGTTTTGATGGCTCTAAAATGTTTTCATAAACAAAGCAGACACATTAAGCAAGAGTTACCATCTTCAGATACACACGTTTTATGGGTGACAATTACAGAGCTCTGTTCATGTCAGGGTCAGGCCAAACACTGCCTACATTCAAAACCAGCCTACCTTTATCTTCCACTGTGATGAGCACTTCTGATGTTGTGTTCCCAGCTTCTGAGACGAATGAACATTTGTATTCTGTATTTTCTGATACTGAATCTTTCACCCAGCTCAGGACATGCACTCTGCCATCAGACAGCATATGAGATTGCTCCGTGATGCATGCCTTCATCTTGTGTCCGTTCTTCTTCCAGACAAAATAGGAGCCATCTGGACCTGTAAAAATGTCAGTCAGCTTATTTTGTAAGAAAATACAAGTCTTTGAAAAGAAAACAAAACCCCAAGACCTCAAAATTAGGCTCAAAAGCATAGCTGATTGTAATATTTCATAGGCTTCTTCAGCTGAAATTCTAAGTAAATTGGGATAAAATGGAGCTAGCATTGGTAATCTATGTTAAAGCCAAAGTTGTAAATGAGTTCATGTCTATAAATTCCATCTGGTTTCCCATGAGGGGGAACTTGCCCCACAAACATGATAAAGCAGATGGTGAACATCAGCAGCATTTACCTGCCTGTACGATTTCTTTTGGAGCTAGGCCACATAACCTACTGCTGATCAAGCTAGCTTCTGGTACAAAGCTGACACCATCTGAGACATGCCTTGCAAAATCTGAAATAAAGGCCAGGAGGGGAAAAAGTTCAGGAACTGAGTGTGTCAAAGATGCTGGAACTAATAATGAAAGAAGCAGAATTGGAAGAAGCACAGGACCATTAGTCACAGCAAGCAATTAGGCAAGACAGAACTTGGAAGAACTTGGATCAACAACAAAGAGCAATCCAATCTTTTATCTTTGTTGCTATTATTTGTCTTAACCTGCGAGGACTGAATCTGAGTAAGTCAGAGATTGACAGTAGTCCAGAGGACAGAACAGCTTCTCCCAGAAAACCAGCAAGGCTGGCTGAAGTGTACTTGGCAGTATCCAGGCCTTCTCATTTAAAAGGAGACCTCTGAGCCAAGCTAAGAACTTCGAAGTGATTCTGATGTGTAAAAATACCTATTTCTCCCTTAAGACCTAGGATCCAGACTAGCCTTAGCAAGAGAAGATGTAAAGGGAAATTTGATGTAAAAAGAAAATAAACCATTTTTGCAAGTATGTCTTGACAGAACAGGTAACCTATTAGGTCAGCTTCTACTATGAGCATTTCAGATTGCAAACTGATGTGGCATTTTTCTCTAGGTGATCTGATTCTAGGTTAGTGCCCTGAGAACTAATTAAATGTTAAACAAGTATTCTTTACATCTGGCATTTCCTCAGGATATTGTGTTAAATTCTTAACTCATTTGGAAATAAAACTAATATACTACAAGTACAGAGACATAAGTTAGTAGTGATAGTAAGGCTGAATGACAGTGAACATCATCAAGTGAAAGTCTGGTACAGAGTCTATCTCTGAAAGAAAGAGAGAGGGCGGGAAGTGGCACAATCTCAAGAGGGACTGGCAACAGCGCTGACAAAGTGGAGACA
>JANEMJ010058740.1:0-16928 GCA_024361745.1 Cacatua alba
AATCCCACTGTCCATGTCACCGACAAAGATGTTGAACAAGACCGGTCCCAACACTGATCCCTGAGGGACACCACTCAATTGCAAATGAGCCTTGGCCTTCCGTGTCGCATCCCTGCATACCCTTGACAATGTTCCTATAGTCCTCCCACCTGGTCTGTCCCTTTTTCCACAACCCATAGATTTCTTTCTGTGTTTAAGATTTACTAGGAGCTCCCTGCTCATCCATACAGGTCTCCTTCCCCGTTTGCCTGATTTCTTCGTCGTGGGCATACACTGGTCTTAAGCTTGGAGGAAGTGGTGCTTAAATATTGACCAGCTGTCTTGGATTCCCTTGTTTTCTAGAGCCCTATCCCATCGGATTCCTCTAAGTAGGTCTTTGAAGAGGCCAAAATCATCTCTCTGGAAGTTTAGGGTAATAGTCCTGCTTACTACTTTGTCTCCACCAATTCAGAGAGGTAATCAAATAACCAGGTTCTCAGGAAGGCATGTGAGGGGATTCACCATAACCATAAACACCCTCATTGTGGTTAGCCCTTTGGTCCTCATTTTGAGAGGTGGTCAGGAGACATTTGTCACTGTACTGGTTAGCATGACCTACTCGCCAGGAGGAAGCAATGGCATGAGCACTGCCACTTTGGACCCCACCCTTCAACTCTACAAAAGTCATTACTTTAGAAATACAATTTAAAGATAAACTACATAAAAGTAACCCTAATCTTATCGTATATTTATGCCGGTATAATGGCACAGTAGTAAAAAGGTACCTGGTCACTATTGGCCTTGTAAAATTACATTGAACTGTGTTCTTGAACAAAAGAGTTAGATAAGTTCATGCTTGTCAGAGACCAGTAATTAGACTGAAAAAAAATTCCTCCATGTAAAATTATGGTGCCTGTATTCTTCAAGTTGTATTGCTACTACTATTTAAAGAGGGACAGAAATTTAAGTATTTGGCTATGTGTTCTATTGTAGACAGCTGTATTTTCTTTTGATCATATAGGAAAATGAAAAATGTTGTTCCTGAGAACATCACAGTATCTTTTAGGGGTAAGGAAGTGAGAACTTCACAAGTTTACTTTAAAAGTATTAATAAATTGCACAGTTTCAAAGTTGGGGTTTTAGAGTTTCCTCAGTTCAGACGGATTCTAAAATTGGCTTTAGTCTTGACACTGAAAGTTACAGGTAGATCATAGAATCATAGAATGGTTGGGCTGGGAAGGAACTTAAGGTCTTCTAGTTCCACCCCCGCTTCCATGGACAGGGACACCTCACACTAGACCATGTCAGCCAAGGCCTTGTCCTACCCAGCCTTGAACACTGCCAGGGGTGGAGCATTTACCAGTTCCTTGAGCAGCCTGCACTGTTGAACTTCATGAGGCTGGCACTGGCCACCTCTCAAGTATGTCAGGGTCCCTCTGGATGGCATCTGTTCCTTCTAGTGTGTCAGCGGAACCACACAATTTAGTGTTGTGGCCAAACTTGCTGAGGGTGCACTCAGTCCCACTGTCTATGTCGCTGACAAAGATGTTGAACAAAATCGGTCCCAACACTGACCCCTGAGGGACACTGCTTGTTACTGTTCTCCAGATGGACTTTGAGCCGTTGACCGAGTTCATTAATTTGTTTATGAAAAAAACTGATACCAGAGGTTAGAGAAAGAAACACCAGGTAAAAAGTTGAAAGTGAAATCTGATGTGGAAGTTTTTTCCAGAGGTTTTTGCTCAGTAACATCCTGTATGTGTTGTTCTAATTACAGTCACACATTGGTTGGGTTTTGAGGGGATGGGAAGCCTTTCTGCCTTTTCTCCTTCATTATTTGTTCTTCATTCAGTATGATATGTGTGAAACTTAATGCACCTTCCGAAGCCTCCTCTGAATACACACTCAGTTCCTCATGTTTTCTTCAGCTTTCACCAATGTTGTGCTCACACTTCTAAACATTTAATACTTCATCTTTACAGATACTCATTTGAGGTGATGGATATTACTAGCCTGGCTTTCCAGTTCAGAAACAGGTGCTCAGAGGTGAAGATCAAATTTGTTATGTGCTCTCTAACTTCCGAAGTTTTTCAACAGGATTCTTTACAGCCTAATGTTGTTCAGACACTCTTCCATTTCTGTAACACCTTATGGCTTTAAATCCCAGCTTTTACCACCTTCTCATACTATTGAAAGTATTCACTAAGTTTTCAGATGAGCCCCTCCATGTTTAATGTGGTAGTCAAGAAAATGTAGCAGCCTTTAAGACTTCTGTAGAGAAAGCAAGATAAAAGCCCATGCTCCATGCTTAGCTGCTTGGAGCCTTGAACATCCTGCTATTTGCAGTTGTCTCTTCCACTTGGTTACACAGTCAGAGCTATGGGTAGGGCGAGAGAAGATGGACACTCCTCAGTGGGAACAGATACACAGTAAAGTTTGGTAGCTTATACACTGACCAGACAAATGAGATTTTCATGCTGAGCATTCAGCTTTTTCAGCCTCCGTGTTCTGTGTGTGTGGTGTCACTGTGTTCCTGTTATTTCCTAGCCTTTCCTTAAAACTTGTTTAAAGAATTCAGGATCACTTTCCTGCAGTTTTCTGCATATTCCTTGCTTTTGCAGTTTTGAACCCATGGTTACGAGTTCCTTTGCAGCAGTATCTTCTGGAAATTTGTTTGCACACTGAACGTCTTTTATTCATGCTACTTCTTCAGGATAGAGTGGAGCCAAATATCTTTCTGGTAGCAAGGATGTTTTAAAAATGGCAACATCCTTCCACTCTGCATAACTGTCAATTTAGTATTTGCCTGATGCAATTGTTAGGCCACATTTTTTGGTGGTTTTAACAAGAGAAGACGACAATTACTCACTGTACTTTCACTGCACAGCGTGGGCTTGGGGTCACCCTTGAGGTCTGATGCATGGAATGGAATGAGACTTCATGTTGATCAACATAATTATTTTAACTCCAACTCTGAAAAAAATTTGATAATAGATAACAGTAGAGTTAAAATACTGAAAACAGATGGAAAGTGAGGCAAATAAAGGAAAAGCTTCTATTTCTCAGCACCAGAAATGTTATTTTTAGACTGTTGTCTGGTATCTATTACTGAAATTTGTTTATGGATTTGAATATGTCCTTACATGTTTATAGTTCACTAAAATTATGACTAGAAAGCAGGTGCTGTAGCTGAGTGAAAAGTGCAATATTTAGTTGTCATTTTATCTGTTCTTCCTTTACAACATTCACCAACCATTGTTTTGTACTTAACAGGTCACTACCCAAGTCTCTGTGCCAACAAAAACACATGAACTGCTTCATCGAATGAGTGGAAAAGGATTAGCAGCTCATTATCACTTCTCAAGACAGCCAGGCATTTTTGGTGATCGTATGGTATCTGTGCAAGTGACAGTAACAAATACAACTGATCGCAAGATAGAGAATATTCACATCAAGGAGAAGAAGTTACCTCCAGGCATGAGGATGCATGAGTTTAGTCCAATAGGTAATTGTATCCTATCTTTAAAAATACAGAATCTCAATGCTTTGCAGAATTTTAAATATAGGAAAGGGGTTTTGCATAGTCATACGTGTACTCGTAAGATATGTATACATACACACACAATCATGCAGCTGTATTAGATAATTTGATACTAACAAAAAATTAATTCAGCTTTCCCCTACTTGTATTTGACATCAAAAATAACTCCTTAGATAACAACTTCCATGCCTGAAATCTTACCTTCTTTTTCAAATAACATTTATATTATATAATTTCCAGTTGATATAATAGAGTTTTTCTGGCTTCCCACAAACTTCAGTTTTCTTACAGCCTTAATCCAGAATGGCTATAATGGGCTACTATTTAGAATAAGGTTTTGATTTGTATTCACAACTATTTTCTCTCCAACCTTTCAGGACAACCTGTTCCAGTGTCTCACCACCCTCAAAGTGAATAATTTTTTCCTAATACCTAATCTAAATCTACCCTCTTTCCGTTTAAAGCCATTCCCCCTTGTCCTGTCCTACATGCCATTGTAAAATGTCCTTCTCCAGATTTCTTCTAAGCCTCTTTCAGGTACTGGAAGACTGCTATAAGGTCTTCCTGGAGCTTTCTCTTCTGAACATTATTCTGTGAATCCAAGTCACGTTAGGAGAATACAGAAACAAGTTCTTAAAGCACAGCAGTGAAGTAAAGAGTATACTTTGTTTTCAGTAGAGCATTAACATCATTAAAAAGATGCTTGGTATTAAATTGCTGTATGCTATTGAAATACATTATTTTTAATATTGAAAAAGCTCTACAGATTTACAACAAATAACTACAAGAGCAGTTGTACAATGCTACAGTTTATTTCAGAGTTAAAATCTCGCAGCCATTTGCATTTTGATGATTATACATGCTTGATCAAGATTTCTTTTAGAAAATATAGTAATTTTTGTGTTAAGTGAACTGTTTAGTGTTTACTTCTCTGATAAAGGCTCCAGTGCAGAGTTCTGATTTCATATTAGTTTTGACCATCAGCTTAATTTATATCCCTCCCTTTAAACATGTAAAGAAATAAAGTCACAAAGGCTTACAAGTAGAACACTGGTAATTCTGTAAATCAGACCAGGAGATACTGTACTTACAATAACAGTTAGGGAATAGCGGGATCGACTTCCCTCACATTAAAAAAACCAAAAAAACCAAAAAAACCCCAAAAAAACAGTAAGTTATCCACTTCAGGTTTCTTGAGTTCCACAAGACAGTCCTACCCTTTAAAGTATTTATTGCCCCAAGAAAGACATTATTGTGGCGTATGTCCTGTGAAGCTTTTGGTTTCTTCTGTGGAAAATAAGTAATATATCATCTGTAGTTCCTTCAAAAAACATTGCTTTTCTTGCCTGAATGCAAATTTTCTGTATTGTCACTTTATCTAGCTCAGTTTCTGTGTCCTGTTCTTGTAACTGTATCTTCTGTTTCCAGCATTTGGAAAATACATCCTTTAATTTGCCCAGCAGAAACAAAAGAAGTGTCAGTGTAGACAGGTATTCCTACTGGACTATGTATAGTTTTGCCTCCATCTCTGCAATTAACGTTGGCAATTGTCCTGATTTTGCCAGTAGAAATGGACCAAATTATTTTACCTAAGTCCCTGTGCACGGTATTTTCTTGTTGGGTTATGTGCCTTTGAAACCCTATCGGAAAACAGTAAGAGCAAAGACTTCAGTAAGGTTTAGTCTGAATTTGAGCATGAGCCTGTAATCTTTAAATGCCTTACACAGACTTCTTGAAATACTTTGTTTTCTCTTCATTTCCTAGCATTTAGCTTAGTCTTTGCCTAACTGCATCACATACACGTTTTCCATATATGTCAGAACTTAATCTTGAACAGTTACATTTTGTTTCCTTTTGTTGTGGAGCAGCTGCCTACTCTTTAGTTCTAAAAAGCATCAGATAGGTCAATGAATAAACTGGAAATTAGACACTCTTCTGCCTGCCCAATAATTTTTATTTGAATTCCTGTATTTTAACTGTGCTTTTAGGTTTCCTTTCTTGCAATCTTGAGAACTCAAACTGCTACAATACTTGTTCTTAGTACCTCTGCTTATGTAAAGAAAGAGCTTTTCTTCCTACCAAAACAAAGCCTTATCTCTACAGCATTAAGAAAACAGTATAGCGGTATAGCCAAGAAACTAAAAATGAGCATGTCTTTTAATACCTTAATTTGAAAAGTCCCCAAGTCTGCACTGCTTGTAAAGCACAAAATTATCTTTAATTTTGGGTTCATAATCTTTCTACCCCTTTCCATAACTAATACAAGCAGAATACTGAGAAATAAGTAAATCATACTAAATATGAAGTATTTTAAGTTCATCTCTTTTCCATTACTGTGTGTGGTAATCTAATTTTTTTTATTATTTGTAATTGTTTTTTACCATTTATTAAGTACATTTGCAAACTAGTGTTACTGAAAATCTCTGCTGGATCTGTACACAAGTGAAATGATGTAACTTCAGTGTATTTTTTCTGCAAAAAATTTTCCTAGACTTTCTAGGAAAAATTCTTACTTTGTTGATGGTGAGGCTGTAAGATTGCAAGGGCAACATTTCATGTACACCAACTGTGGGGAGAGGGAATCCGAGACACTTAAGTGACATTTGAGTGATACTTACTTGATCTAGAGCTACAAGTATTAGCTATTTTTATGGAGGTTTTGATTTGGGTTTTGTTTGTTTGTTTGTTTTAATGCAGGTTCTCTGATTATGTACAGTTTGGGGGTTTGCATCTGGGGTTTTCTGTAGCTTTGCATGTGTAGTTTATCTATTCAAAATGTTTTCATGTAGAATGCCTTGAGCCCGCAGGATCCATTACCGTTTCAGTGGGTATTGACTTCTGTGATTCTGCTCAGATCGCCAGTTTCCAGTTATGGTGAGTTTCTGGGGAGGGAGGGTAATGTTCTGCTCTCTGAAGGCACAAGTAGTGTATATGGAAAGTTTACTTGGCAGTAGCAGACTTGCTGTTTATTAAATATTTAAAGAATTGAAGAACAGTTCAGAACATGATGTATACCTAAGATGTTTTTAGAGAAATAAGATGAAATTAGTGTTTGGTTTTACTATTACAAGGCTTATCAGTTTACTTCAGTCTTCCGAATTTTTTCGCACTTACTTCTAAAAACACGGATTTGATGGTAAGCTCAAATCTAGGTTTGAAATCACATGTGCAAGTTCAAAAACTATTTGACAGGTTGTGTTTGGGAGGTCCTGTTTTTCCCCTGGTGCAAATGATACCAAGCGGAAGCATGAACTCTTCTTCTGATGTAGAATTGCTTCTCTGTTCTTGAGCTTCATCTTTATTATTTACCCTTCTTCTTAATAACACTACCTTGAAGGGAGCAGTCGGATCTGACTAGTCTGCTGGAGTGTTTTGTGCGTGTTCTTCCTTGTAAGAAATCACAAGTCAAAAAAGCGCATAGTGTGAGCAGTTCTACTACCTCGAGTGCTTATTATGGCTTTGTGATCTATGTAACATGACTACATGAAACCAACCCCAGAATTTGCTGACCAAAGAAGCTTATTCCTCATGCTGTAGATTATTTAAAATTATTAAAGAGAGTATGAAAAGTAACTGGCTGGCCAGCTAGATTTTGTCATATATACTTGATTTACACTTTTTATGCTCATTCATGGCACATTCAAGATGTTCCTTTGTATGAGTTCCTGTTGCATTGTAGGCTAGCAGGGAGCTCGCCCACCCGGTGAGAACTCTTTTACACACTAGCATTTGAAACCAGGGAAAATTTATAGTAGCAGTGTCCAAACAGTAGGAATGAATGTATGGGAGAAAGCTAGACACCTTCTTTAAAGAGCTATCTAGGCTTATAGGGGAACTAAATAGATCTGCCTTTTTTTTTTTCTCTTTTCATATTTTGATATAATGTTTTCTGACATATTTTGTTGCAAGAAGCACTACTTTATATATTCTGGGTATTTAATAGACATTCTTGTTGCTGCATTCCAGTTTAGAGGGGGGAAGCCCTTGGAGAAAGTTCCATGCCCTTTTCTTGAATACTGTAGACATTTCAGTGTAGTTCTACTAAGCACAGCTTTTGCAACTTACTGGTTATTAAAGGTAGCAGGAAAATCTTAATAATAGAGATGTACCCAAGTGACTCCAAAAGAATCGCTACTAAAATAAAATTTCCTGTTCTAGGGGCAAGGAGCTTTTATTATTAGATTTATTTATTTTTACCACTCCTCAAACGTGTTCCTATAGTCTATGCTCATGTATAGTCATTTTAAAGATATTAGTACCTGCAGCAAGATGTCTGCAGCATGTATATTATGTGTATCACGTTTTTTGTAGCTGGTCTGTGTGTTATTTGCTGAAATTTGGAACTAGCTTTGGACTGTTGCCTGATGCTATGTTCGTTTGGGAAAGGAAGTTCCCTTCCAGGCAGTGCAATTTCATAATGGCTTCAAAATGATAGGCTCTCTTTCCTTAAATATACTTGGGGTTTGGTTTTTTTTAGTAAAATATGCTCAGTTTATCAAGCAGGAACATTCTTTTTTTAATAGAGCAGATTTTTTTTTTCAAGTACATATTTTCAGTATACTAATGATTTGGTTCCAAACTTAGACCATTTATTGCTGAGAATCTTAGCAGTGATGAGGCTAAGCAATGTAGCATAACACATTGATTTTATGCAGATCATCACCGTTATGTTTTGGGAGGTCTGCAGTATTAGTGATATATAAAAACTGATTACTTTCTCCAACATTGCCTAGTAATTGTTTATTATTTTCCTATTAGACAAACAAGACAGATCAATATTCCTGAACACCGACCAGACTATGAGTAACATCACTGTAAATAGATTTGCCTCAGACCTCAGTGGTGTATTCATTTTAATGATTTGGACAATGTGAGTCCAATGACAAAGCGCTCAAGCTAAGTTTAAAATTAAATTAAGAACAGGAATTGCTTACTTTCTTCCTTTGCTAATTGATAGCGCCTTGTCACTTTAACAGTACTTCTTAGAAAATAGTATAAAAATAGATAAAATGTTCTTTGCATAAAAATTGCTATTTTACTGTTAAAACATGTATTGTTAAAAAATCCTAGTAACGTTCAATATTATTGAAGAAATTGCGCAGTGTGATGTTTTGGGGGGCAGGATCTGAGAGAACTCAGCTGCAGCCTTTTTAACTTGTCATATTTATTAAAAAGCTTTTGTCCAAAAGGAAGAATGACTTGTAGAAGTTAGTCAAAATATAATTGAAATACTGTGCACAAAAAGGTGTTAATATTCTTGTTTTTCCTGCTAACATATCTTAATGAAAGACATTGACAGTTATTTTGCATTTTTGTTAGAGGCATGTTCAGTGGTAGCATGTTCCTGATCAAAATAATTTTCCTAACGTTGTTCTAAGAGGAGCACTTTGTCTTGCATCAAATGTAATTGATCCTGAAGCAGTGTAATCACAATTACTCACTTTCTTAATTGGCCTGCCCAAAATCAGAAAATGGAAACCGATCGGCAGTGTTTAAATCAATAGCTTTGTAGTAAAGCTTGTGGGGGTAGGGACATAGTGGTAATGGGTAGATCAATTGGTCTTAGATGCCAATCATGGTCTGTGTGTTTTGCATAGCAAACACTACCTCTCTGCTTGGGGATGTGCTGTTGTACTAGCGGTTCAATAAATACAAACTGTAAGAAGTAAAAAAATGAGTAATAAAATATTTAGATCTCTTCTGAATTTGTTGTACAAGTGAAGGACAATGAAGGAGAAACTGCATTATGGAGAGAAGTTCTAAGGCCTGAGCCTTGAAAGACCTCATAAATACCATTTTTATTAAGCAAGATCACACACCTAATTAAAAAGAGGTGATATGCCTTAACTGGAAAACTGTTCCTAATTAATTTATTTAGATTATTAGATTGTGTATTAAGATGCTTACATTATGTACTTGTAAGATAACATCTCTTCATTGTTGTTTTTCTTGTGTCACCTCCTTCCAGAGGCACATTCTTTCAGCCACACTGATGTTCTGCACAATAATGCCTCTCAAGCAGAATGTTAAAGAGGAATAAATGGAGGAACTTAGTCTTTTAAAAGATTTTTGTGAGCTTTACAATTTCTTTTTGGGTTACTTCGTTAGATTCTGCAAGCAGGATATACACAACATAGAAGTATAAAGCAGTTTGTTATTGGTAGTCTAGTAGCTTGTTGAATCCTAGTTAAGCATTAGTATTCACAACCCCCAGTAAGAGACCTTAGTCCTTGCAAGGCAGGTAGGCATCATTATGTAGAGGAAAGGTAAGAACAGATCCTTGATGATACAGACTGGCTGCAGAGCTCCACTGCAGAATTTTATTTTTCCTTGTCAGATTTTGTATATTTTCACCCTGCTGTGTTTTCTCTTGAATCCTGGAAAAAGTGAGGCTGAGCGTGAACCACTACTGTCATTTCTTCTATCGCTTCAGCCCTTTTTCTTGTAAAAGCAGGATGCTGTCTTTTCCTTTTTTCAGCAAGACTATGATCAAAGTCTCCTAACCTTCTCCATTCCATGTTCTGCAGTAACTTAGCGTATGGCTCCTCCTCTTCCTTTTTTTCTTATTTTTTTTTTTTTTCATCTGTGGAGATTTTTTGAATACAAGACAAAAATAGTGAGCTGGGTTTGGATAGAGTATCCTGGGTCAAGCAGCTATTAGTGATGTAAAAAAGGATAATATAAATAGCAAGAAGAATATTCCCCAGCCTCTCATTAGAATAATATTTTTTTAAAGCTTTGACAATCAAGACTTTTAAGATTGCTATTATGGAATCTTGTAAGAACTCATACACAAGTGATAATATTATTTGTATTAGTTTTAAAGATGTTGCCATCATTGTCCTCAAGTGTTTTGTCATGGCGGATAAATCCTTTTCCAGGAGCCCTTTGGAGCCAATCTTTTTAAAAAATAAAAAAAAAAATTTTAAAAATGAAGGGAAGAGAGAGAGACAATAGGGAAAATGGGCACTGGCGTCACAAGACAGCTGTGTTCTGCTCCCACTGCAGCCATCTAAAGAAAAGTTAAAACTGTGCATCTTCTAAAGGATTACATGTTAGTCTTGCAGTGTCATTTATCAGGTAGGACCAGGTGATTTCCAGATGCCCCTTCTGACCTGAATTGTTCTATGGAACTGTCAAATTGCTCCTGTTAAATTAGATATTACTACATCTCTAATATAAAGATGTAATAAGAGAGATGCCGGTCAACAAACAAAAGCTGTATATTTAGCCTGTAAAGTGTGTGATAAAGCAAATGATATAAGGGAGGATGATTTTCTCTGACTGAAAAAGAAATTTACTGAAGTACGCTAAATTAAAGTAATGCAAAGCAAAACAGACACTGGCTAAAGTGAAGTTAAGAACAAAGTGGTTTTGAAGAATAACTAGCAATTGGAATTTCTGCTTGCAGACTATGAAGAGTTCATAGTTTATCGAAGAATGTCTTACTAGCTTTTTAATGACTAGGGCAAAGGGAGGTGGCATGTTTGTTAACAGCAGTGGTGTCAAGTGGGCGTCTCAAGCAGTTGCAGCCATATAAAACCCAAGCTATGCTCACGCTTTTATTCCTTCTTATTGTGAAAAGATTTTTACAAGCAATTCAGAGCAAGTGGCATGTTCAGTCAATGTAGGACATGAGCCATTGTACAGAAAACTGTTTTATCTGTATTATGGTGAATTAGGTAGTGCACATCTTGCTTTAATATGAAAGATAACATTGGTTAAACGATCAGTTGAACAATACCAATGAAAGTGTTGTTGAAAGTTTTAGTCACATAGTCCAAGCAGTATAGTTATAAACAACAAAAAGTTATGAGGCAGTTGATTAAAGACCTTTCCTTCAGCTTCTAAGGTGATGGAGTTCCTGGTCAGTTTTCCAAGGAAAAATTAAAGGAAAAATATTACTTACTCAAACAATCCCTGCTCTTCTGGCCTTAGAGATGGACAGTATTGAAAGTAGTATATGGAAAAAAAAGTGAGAATTTGTTAGCTAAGCATATTTTTTAAAGCAGCTCCTCATAATGATTCTTTATAAAGGAAATGCTAGCCAAGTTTGAAGGAATTGTTTCAATGTATGTTTACCAAATAAAAATTTTCAACAAAATTAGTAATAATTCTGAATTTTATTTGAAAAACCCGTACTTGAGGTACATAAGCATAATTATCAGAAGTCAGAAAGTAAGAATGTACTAGTCCTAAGCATTTGTGAAATTGTGAAATCAGGTAATTATGGTTAAGTATTAAAATTTCAAGTAATAGGACCATAAAATGCTTTCCTGTTTTCAAGTTGCTTGTCTTGCATCTTTAGGAGGGAGACACATACCTTTTCTATATTTATGGTCTGGTGCTGGTTTTTCCATCAGTCTGGTTTTTGTCAGGATGTTGAAGTTGCAGAGTTATAAAAAAATCAGTTTGAGGTTAATTTAAATACCGTGGATATTAATTGATGAAATATATCTTTCATTTTAATTACTGTATCATTATATTTAAGTAGAATATCTGGGGCATATCAGCCATTAATATGTATTGACTATTTAGTACATCACAAAAAAAAAAAAGAAGTGTTCTCTTACAAAAATTTTTCATGCCTCAAAGCATTAACAAAGATTCTGACTGGAGGTACTGATCCTGAATTGTTAGGCTAATCCCTTATGATATAGTTAGTCAATCAAATTTAGTAGAATGAATGTATCTTGAGTTTCTATAGCCTTGGAGAACTCCAAGATGAGATAGTTGGAAACTTGGATAATTGAATGAGTAAGGAGAGCAAGTTCACTGTATGGTATTTTTTTCTTAAGGAGGAATCTATAGCACTTGATAGTAGTATGCTACTACTGATAGTAAGTTTTTGTAACTTTCTGCCATTACGAAAACTGCCTCAAATTGTGCAATTTTTCAGTGTGTTTTTACGTCAACCAGTATGCTATGTGGTTTTGTTACTCCAGAATTGTTTGGTTTGTTTGGGTTTTTTTAGACAATAATAATTCTTTCTGTCTGAAATTATACCCTTTCTAGGTTTAGCCATATTTCTGGGATATCTGTTGGTGATGGTGGGAGTTGCGAATAACAGTTCTTTTAAAGGAATTGTAAAATGCATAATAATTTGTCCTTTGCAAGCATTTAGTTTGAGTGTGATGCTTTATAGATTACAAATAAACATTAATATGAGTAAAAGTTACATTTTCAGAAATGCAAGAGCATGCATACTATATTAATGCACATTTATACTGGAGAAAATGTATCAGCTTTATTGACGTAATAAATTAGCAGACTTTTGGATTAACAAGGTAGAAATCATTCAGGTAGTTATTACACTGTTTAGAGATTCTGTAGTAAAATTGGAGCTGATATGTATATATTAATCCTTGTTGAAGCACTTAGTTGATACTCTGTCATTTCTCTTTTCTCAGCACAAAGGATGATTGTTTCAATGTTAGCATTCAACCCCCTGTTGGAGAACTGCTTTTGCCTGTCACTATGTCAGAGAAAGACTTTAAGAAGGAGCAAGGTGAGAAATATTTCAGCAGCTTCAATAAATGTATTTGGATGAGAAGAGGGCAGTGTGCCTTTCCATTTCCAAGCATACAGCAAGTGTTTCCTGTGTAGCTGTTTGCATTAGTCTCCATTAGTATTCAGTCCAATACTAATTATTTAATTTTAAAATCTTTTAAAAAGGTTATATAGTGGTATTTGACAGCTTTTCAGTGTGCCTCTAAAAGCACAAAGCCCACCTTTTACCCTGAAACAGTCTTCTGGCTCAGAGAGTGTTGGCTTCTGTCATGAAGTGTGGATGTCTTTCCTACTAGCAGTAAAGCAGAAAGTTGAAACCACAGCCCAAGGAAATAAACCAAATATTCATTGATATGGTGTGTGTCTTTGCTAGCCTTTATTCCAAGGCTATGCTTAAATATTCATAGTGTTCCTACTCCTCAGATACTTTGAAGATTATTTTAATAATTTTCTTTTCAAACACCTCGTATAAAAAATATTCTGGTTGGAATACTCTTTTAGAAAGGTGATACGTTTTATATACTTCTGCATTCTCCTAACGTTGAGTCTTTAAAGAATGTAAGTTTCTGATGCTAGTCCAAACACAAACCTCCCTAAGAACTTTTAGTGACGTCAATATTTTATACAAATAATTAGAGAAAATTGTACCTAGCTTTTACTGTGTGTTAAATGGAATAGTCCATGCTGCTACCCTTAATTTGGATGTAATTCTTGGATATTTTAAAATAGAAATTATTACATTTTGCATGCATTCAAACGTAATAGTGTTTACTCATCTATCTCAATGTATGGGGATTTACATGTGTAAATCTCTTCACATTGAGATGAGAATATACCCATGGGATCCTGTCTCATTGCTGTGTAAGGTTCAGAAACTCAGTATATCCATCAAGCAGTCAGGAACAACGAGTAATGCTATGTATTATTAATTACTGCTTTTGAGCATTTCTTGCTTTTGTATTTTTGAATTATTAAGAAAGATTAAATATTGCCTAGATCATTTTCAGTTAAGCTTATGGCTGTACTGAAAAGTTAGGATCGTGCTTTGTGTTCTTAACCAATTGATACTTATTTGCTGTTCTTACCCTTTGCTGGCTAAAGCCTGCCTCTGCTTTATACCTGCTCAGCAAACCAAGGTGAGTGATTGAACGAGGCACATTTATTTTAAACTGTTCCCTTCTAAAAACTGTAGCTGAGGTTGTAGTGAAAGGAGGGCAGATTACTGTGCTTCTCCCCCCTCCCCCGCCTTGTTTTTATATTTGCTTGCTTTGTGATATTTTGATAGAGTTTTTGTATGTTTTACTGTGACTGAGGGCTTTTTTTCCTCCTGACTGGCCATACAGAACCACGAGCACATAGAAGAAGCGTACTTGGAGAATAGCTGTTGTCCTCTGTGGAGTTGTTGCCAAAATTTCTTTTTCTTCTGCCATTTTACTTCTATGGTTGTTGATTATTTGTCTGAATAAATCTGGCAGCTATTTGCTATGTTTAATAGAGCAGAAAGGCTACTCTGAATAAAGCTATTTGAAAATTTGTTTATATGAAGTATTTGTAAATCCATGAAGGTCTCTTGGCATTTCTGTATCGCTCTGTCTGTCTTCCTGAATTCATTCTTTTATGCAGGACTTGATGCTGGCAAATTTACCACAGGTTTAAAAACCTTTTCTATTGCATCTTTTTTCTTAAAGATATCAGCTGTTTCAGAATATTCATGGAAATAGTGGTCTCAGTTCTAAATTTTACATAAGTATTTATTACAAAGATCTAGGAGCAGCTACCATTTGGGGAGAATTACTGTGTGATCTTGTTTAATGAAAAATCCAAATTACAATAATAAATGCAGAGCAATTTAGAAGTTGGTATATATTATTCTATTTTGTGTTTAACTTCAATTTGTCTGTATTCTCCAAATGAATCTGATTTATATAACTTATTTTTCGCCTGTCATGCTTTTTCTTTTTACTTTTTTTGTTTTTTTCTTGGGTTTGGGCATAAGATGTTTCAATTCTTGTACTTGGAGATGCCTTATTTTATTCACAACCAGAACAAATAGGTAAAAAATAGTGAAAGAGTGAGGAGAATATTAGAAATGCAAGATTTTATTGGGGGAGAATGAGAATACATATGGGTTTCAGGGATTTTTAGATCTAAATCACATGTGTAACCTAATAAGAATGCTAAAGAGGAAATAGTTGGTATTATACTGCTATGTAGAAGACAACTCATTGCTACATATCTTTGCATGGTGCTGTTTTGCATTGTCTTTTACATTTGTATATGTCCATTTTCTTCCTGATGGCAGAAGGAGAGGGGAACAGATAGGTTATTGAATATTCATGTGAAGATTGCATAGTGCTAGTGGCAGAACCTAGAAAGCTGAATTTATCCCCATGCTGTGTGATAATGCTTAGCCTTGCTAAACAGTCTTCCCTTCCCTCCTGAGCTGGGGAATCCTCCGGTGAGGTAATTCCACAGAGCAGCAGCTGAGTTAGCGGTTGATCTTCTGATTGACAATTTGGAAGCAGTGGATAAAAATGGTATTGCCAAACTACTGGTTACTTTTCTGGTTAAGTACTTCTACTGATCTTTAGTTTTACCTGGTTTACATATATATGTATGTATATGTATATACACATATATCTTGTTTTACATCACATCCCTATGGAAAGTCCAGTTTCTGTAGCAGTAATTCTGCATGAGTGATACATGTACTGTTGGAAACTCTGTACCAAATTTTTCACTTGTGTGCTGATTTTTAAAACAGTAGCGAAACTCCACTTGCCTTAATTCAGAGTAGAACTAGTTTAACTTGAACATACCTTGCTACCTACCAGTGTAAGTTTTCCAATTTCATTTAGTTTTGTTATTAAAAAGGTGTACAGTTATTTCATTGTGTCAGTTAGTTAACCCAGATTAATTGCTGCTCTATGCTCTGACTAGAATTCTCTCAGATTCTCCAGTTTCAGGGAATATTGAAGGTGGCATGTGGTTTTTATAGCTGGATATCTGTCACGATTTTTATGGAGGTGTAAAATCTACTTAGAGTGTAAAGACTGTTCCCTTCGCACTGCGACATGTTTTTAAATAATTTTCTTTTTAAGTGTATACCTGATTCACATTTAAAAAACAACACAAAAACACCTTGGTTAAGTAAACAAATTGTTTACCTAATTTCATTAAGATTTATATATCCAACTTGTCTTCCTAATGAGCAAGATGCTAATTCTTTAAATGGTTGGACATTTACTATTTTCTGGCCCTTGACTACCGTGAGCAATCATATTTGATGCCCCTTAATTAGAGCACCCTTTTTTCTTTCTAGGTTCTTTTCCACCTCAGCAATCGAGACAATACATTTGCTTACCATGCTGCTCTCCTAAGTGTTCTTTTGCATGTAAATTAATCTTGATTCAGTTTACACTGTCATGCTGAGTGGTACAAATTGCCTATAACAATAAAACAGCATGAGTTAAAAATAAAGGGGGGTGAAAAGGCAGATTGAATGTGTGCCTTACTTGATAGGATGTTACTTTGCTTTATGCCAATACATTAGTTGACGATAATGAATCTTCTGTTCTGAAAAGCATGGTTTAGTTGATTTTTTTAATTTTACTTCAATGGAGCAGTACCTTGTCTTTTATAGAACAAGTTAGACAAACCATTAATGACAAGAGTGTTAAGGTTAAATATGAAGCAATGCATTCACTTCTCTGAGTGCTATCCATCTTTCCATTTACAGGAGCTTGACAAAAGTACTGGCTTTGTACAACATTTCCTTTAATTACATGCTGCGGAAAACAGGCTTTTAACATAAACATAGTTGCATTCATTTATTCAGCATTTGCTCTTCAATAGAGCTTAATGGAGAAGGTTTAAATCCTAAATGAGTACACACATC
>JANEMJ010058741.1:0-25071 GCA_024361745.1 Cacatua alba
TCAAATTAGTTATCCAGAATATTTAAAATATTTCAACCACCCAGAAAGAGGGAAAAAAAAAAAAAAAAAAAAAAAAATTAAAATCGGTGAAGATTTACCAGAAAATGATGCCAGTTGCCCTTTACGCTTTGGATGCCTTCAGCCCAGAGCTAGGGGAGGGATGTTTCAGTGAAAATTACATTATTACCTACAGATGTGAATGTCTGTCACTCTCCTGTCTTCAAGGAGTTCTGCCTTTTCTTGCGAATATTAATGTAAATAATGTAACACCAGATGATATCAAAACTAGGAAAGGTTGCCCTACTCTTATTTCTGACACTTCTTTCTTTTTCTTCTCAGAAGTCCAGCTCCCACATGGACGTCTGCCCATGCAAATCCAAGATATTTTTTGCTTGGTTTCATTAGGGACTGGAAAATTATGTTATGGACAAAAAGAAAGAACACCTAAAAAAAATAATTGAAGTGACCCTCTAAACATACATTAAACAAACACAGGCACTGGGTGTCTCTTGGGCACATTGATAATGAAAATAATGGTAGTTACAACAGAACCATAGGCTCCGCTGAAGACAGACATGACATTGTCACTCACACCCAAGTCTTTTTCCAAGTGTTTATCATAATATGTTATCAAAATATGAATGGGAGCAGGAACACAGGGGCACACAGATTACAGAATTTGCTTAGAAGAACATGAGAGACCAGGGAGGAATTTGGCATCTAGTCTAAGTGTCAGAACACTTTAGCCATTAGAAACCACTACTCTGCTATAGTCTGTCACGTTCTTCCTCATCCATGAGATTCCCACAGGACTCTGGTCCTCCTGGGAAGAGTTTAAGTTAAGTTTAGACATTTTTTTACATCTGGAAAGAAAGGTAGGTCAATTCCAGAAGTACAAATCCTCATGGGAAATAACTAGGTAATGCTTCCCACATCACAGCTCAATTTGGCCTGAGGGCCTGATTTACAAAGGAGATTTCTTTTTTATCTCCCTCCTTCCTTTCGAGTAAACTACTTTTACGTGGCTTGTCGTACACAGAAGAGGAGCGGATGTTTTCCGTGAACTCTGCTGCTGAAGCTGAGTTCATAAAAATCAAAGAAGAAAGAAATACAGATGAATGGCAGCAACAGTGAAAATGCTGCAGCAAGGAAGAGAAACAGGATAAGAAGGAGAAATGCTTAGGAGAATCATTTAAAAGCTGTAAAATAAAGCTATTTGTTTTGCAGCAACGGAAACATCTGAAAAGAGAAAGCAATTTGTAGGCCACTTGGTCTCAAAGCTCTAGCATGATCAAACAAATATGCCTACAGAAAAAAAAAGATCACAATCTTTTCATGTTCTTAAGATCCTCTTTTCCTTGTTTCCCACCTCACTGCAGAATTAGATATGAGGAACTCACAATATTAAGCTTTCCTGCAAGTGTTTAAATGGCAGCCCCAAAAGAGGCTACCACTTAGTCTCAAACTGAGGGGCCACGTTTCTCACACCTAGCACTCCTGCACCCTTCTCAACCCTCTCCCCACCTTTTGCAAGATAAAAGGTCATCAATAACATGCTTTGTTCTTGCATCTGAAGGTCTCCCCCTTCCTCACTGCTTTCCTTTCCCTCCTTTTCAACATCCATTATTGCAATGGGAAAGGTCATCATTCTAAAAGCAGGCAGCTGAATGCATCACAGTCAGGAGATAAAGTATTTATTTCACAGAGAGATGTCAAGATAGAGACAGCAAATAGGGAACCAATGTTAAGCTTACAGGAAGGACTGTAGTGGAATTAGCCATGGCCCCACTGGAATTGTTGCAGAGTGTTGCTGAACACCAGGGCATTGTCAGAACTAAGCAAAATTTAGTTAATTTGGGTTTAAGAGTATTAACACTGAAAACAATTCCTCTTTTCCTGGTTACAGTAATTCAACAATGAAGGTGTCACAGGTATTGCTACATCCTTTCCATCAAGGTAACTACAGTTTCACCAGTAGGTGCCACTCCTTTCACTGCTGACCATGATTATGTGCTAACAGTAATTCCATAGTCTTTTTATGGGACCTTTAGGGGCTTGGGGTTCTTTTGGGTTTTGGTTGGGGGCTCTTTTGTACAAACTATTGTGCAACTATAAATATTTATGGAAATTGATCCTGATAATTCTTCCATTGACTATTGAGTACAGAGCTCATGCACCTGCCTCCCCCTTCACAGCCTTACAGACATCCAGAGTTTCAACACTGCATTTTAGTTCCTAAGATTGTCTTTGACCTTACCCTAGCAAAAATATGCATACTGTGAAACAATCTGAATTTTAGTGAATCTGTGACGATATCAGGCAATCGTGTTCCAGGTGAAAGAGGCTAGCTCCTATTCTTTCAGCTTCATGTATTTCAAAACCAGATTTAATGCACAATTTATGAATATCAGCTGCATCATGGGATTACCTTAATGACAAAGTATCTTTAACGACAATATACCATACCATAGCCCTACAGATATAATAGGATCACATATTGAGAGGGGGGATAAGATGAGAATTTAAAGCTGGTTTTCAAAGGGACAGCAGTTTTGTAATAATTAAAGGTTTCAGGAAGAAAGACCTTTAAGCATTCTTTATTGATGTGAGCAAGGAGTATTGTGTTGATATTCTATTAAACCAGAAGAAGTTTACCATAATAAAGCCTAGAATAAGAGGATTAAAAAGCTGAAAAAGAAACACAAGTATTAACTTAAAAACTGTATGCTGAGCTACAGGAACACACACTTTGATGCTATCTTAAAAAAATATATGCTCTGAAAATAGTTTTAAGTATAACAGATTCAAATTGCACCTGGTTACATGCATCATTCTATCTTATGAGAAGACATAACTTTTTTCTGTCTATGGTTACCACAAACCATTGCTAAAAATAAAAGCAAACTTCTGGCACAGTGAAAAAGAAACAAATAGTGAAGCCACTTTATCAGATTTTCACCAATTATCCATCACAGCAATATGCTGTTCCTAGCACCTGCTTGTAGCTGTTATTTAGAAGTCAGCAAAGGGGGAAAAAAAACAACAACAAAAAAGTATTTTAGTAATTGTACAGTGCTTTGCATAGGGAAAAGAAAAATTCTTTTAGTCATTTGGCGATCAACTCATGCCCTGCGGCATGAACACAGACTAACCCGGCCTAGCAGGTATAGCTAAAAATTTTATGGATGAACATAAAGTTAGCTGGCGCTTTTTAAAAGTGCAACTACAGTGTTCGATTCTGACCTCTCGCATAATCTAAGTGCTTTGTGAGGAAATACTTCATTTCATTTGCTTGAAATTTACCCATGATTAGTTTCATATGACCTCACGTCCTTTAATTATGAAAGAGTGTAAAAAGTCCAGGACTGGTTGGGGTTTTTTATATACCCTTTAAATCTCCAATGTTTCAATTAAAGCTATGCTAGACTATTTGTAATGCTAGGAAGTCCTAAATTTTGCAAAATGTCAGGATGCAGTTTATTTGCTATACATCAACATGACACATTATCCAAAATTCTACTTGTTTGTATGATGCGAATTAGGGCCAGACTTCAATATCATGTGAACACTTACTTAGGAAGCATTATTTGATCTTGACTCACACTGATTTCAACAAGAGCCTGGTCTTACTTTATACGATACAATAAAGTAAGAGCCTACAAAAAAAAATCTCCTTTTGGAAGAAGCACACTGAATGAGACATTGGAAATTGGAAAATCAGAGAGGACCTCACTTCTGAATTCTTTGGGTAATAAATGCTGTGCAGTTTCTTGCTGATCCCAACACCCAGTCTCAGGTATACCACCCTCAGAAAACACCTGCTAGAGTCTTGATAAATCTTAGTCCTGCTAAAACTAGACAAAATTTAACCCCCCTTTTTGAGTCTGAGATTCACATTCTGCATAGGAAAAAATTAAGCAAGAGGGTATTACCTTCAAGGCAAAGGAGATTGTGGACCTTATGTAGGATTGCTATGCTCCTTCCATTACAAGAATTTGGCTAGTACCTTTTACTAGTCAAAATCCAACTCTAGCATTAGAGGCACCTAAATCAAACTGGCAGCATATCAAAGTCAATCTACAAATGACTTTCTGGAGAGAAAAAAAAAAACAAAACTAAACCCCAAAAACAAAACCTAACAACCCTCCCCCCACAAAAAATACCAAAAAACAACCAAACTTAATAAAAAAAAAACCCCAACAACAAACCAGACGCAAAAAAACCCAGCACATACAGCTTTACTGTTATATACTTATCAAAACCAAACAGAAAATGTACTCACATGTAAAATTTAATGCCAGCAGTACTAGCATAGAACTCTATCATTTTCAATTGTCATATTACAATTGCCTGTTCTGTTCTCACTATCTGTCCTTATGATTATATTTCAGGTTGCAGCACTGTAGTTTCAGATTAGGCAAGAGATGCATGACTTAAGAAAAAGATCTTCAGAAATAATATCTTCTTGATAGTTTCTTGAAGTGCCTCAAATAATAATTTTCAGTATTTTGAAACAGAATTATAGAAGGAGTTGGGAAAAAATAAGATAAAGAACACTCAAGCAGGGAAAACAGTATATCAAATTATGTGGTCATTTCGCCAGGGTGGTGACAAGTAGAACACACATGTACCGAGATTAACCTGATTTCATATTGTTATCCTAGGCAAGCTGGAGTCACTGTGGAGCCTACCACCTTGTTCTCTTCACTGTTTTCAGCACTCACCTATGTTTTCTGAAGATTTCTCAGATGGAACATGCTCATGCTTTCCACCTACCTTCTGTGACACTCAAAGTGCAGCTGAGTGGAAAGAGCCCAAGACAATTCCATGGTGCAACAGGACAAGAGGAAAACATCAGTTCCTGTGCAAAATGGGTTGCTACTCAATGACACATCAAAAGGTTTTTACAGAAATATAGTTGCTAGGATAAAAATGTGCTGTTGATGTAAGATTTAAAATGATCAGGGCTTTCTGAGTAGATAGAAAGAAATTGGCTGTAGATATGCAAAAGCATTTAGTAGGCATTTTACTCTGTTGAAGTTGAGGATGTTGCCTTACAATCAAGAGCTCTTCAATATTAGCTAGATTTTTTTCTGTCTAAGCTATATGTATCAGGTCTATTCGCATCATCTGGCTAGATCTATATAAATGTGGACAGGAAAAGGAGCTGGGCTGATAACATACCATGTTTAATTCCAAACAATCTTGAACTTTTAAAGATATGTTTGAGTTTTCTGTTAGGTTTTTTTGTTTGGTTTTGGTTTTGCTTAAGAAAACTTCTGACAATTAAAATTTTTACTATTTGACAGTCTCTGGAAACATATTAAAAATGTTTTTCAGTAGTATACAGTGAAGAGCAAACTTTAAAACTTGGTTATATGCCAACAGATAGCATGAAGATGGATGTGTTTGGTGACAACATTTTGTAGACAAAATTACCAGGTCACCCTAAGTATCACCCTAATTATTGTAAGCTATTAGGCAAATATATTTTTAATTCAATAACATAAAATCTATCAGTTCAGAGGTAACCACAGTTCTTCTAGTGCATTTATTTTACTGTAGGTTTAAGTATTGCTATTCAACTGCTTGGCTTGCCGATGGAAAGCAAAAAGTCTATTGAACCTCCTCTATTGTAATGACCTACAGTGTCCATGGGGCAGGGCTTTGGAGGACTCCTTGCAAACAGAAACAGCCTGTGTGGGAATTGGTGGTCTTAAGGGGTTGTAGGTAAAAATCTGTTTTCACCTCCTCTCAGTTTAAACACCAACCTGCTTAACCTGAAGGATTCCTTATATATTTCTGAAAACAGCCTGCCTTCCTTTTTAAAAGTTTTCTGTTTATCATGACCAGATCCAAGCCAAGCTTATGTATTTGTGTCCATCACTCCAAGTATCCACACATATGGAGTAATGAAAGCAAGGAAAAGAGCAACGTCTTAAGCTGAGGAGAAAACAGAACCAATTTTCTCAACTCCTGTAAATGTCTTACAGTCCTATGATTTTTAAGGCCTGTTAAGAAATAATTTTGGGCATATTTCTCAAGGACCAACCCAGAGAGGAGACATGTTTTAACAAAATCTATTAGCAGACAATAATTCATGCTATCTATCATATTGTACCATTCATTCATGCATCATCTAACAAGATGACATTTAATACAAAATAAGAGTGATGAAGGTCACAGAAATTTGCGCAATTTATTACTGGTGTCAAGCCAGATTAGTTTAGCCAGCACTTGACTAAAATTTGCCTAGGACGACTCTGAGTAAAAGGTTATTATCCACTGGATATTTTCCTCTCATGCTCAGTCTTACACTCTGAGAACTGAACTGACTGTAGTGAGTTCTCTGAATCTCACTCAAAAAGGGTTATTCAGGTCTCATGTCCCACTTCTGCCTCTGCTTTCACTTACTCTGTCAGATCCCTACAGTTGCTGTCCTCAATAGATTATAAGGAGATGCAGGAGCAGTGCTATTCTGTTGGGAAATCCTGACAAAGAAACACCCTTTGGAGATGAAGATTTCTGGGGGTATAAGAATACGATATGCACAAGCAATGCCTTTTTTAAGAGTACATTTGAACGATGATCTGAATAATAAACTGCAGAAATTAATGGCCCCTTTGAACACAAGCAAAAAAAAGATTCTACGTAATTATTAATGCATCTGACAGTTCTGGGATCTGCTCTCAAAGAAGCCAAACCATTTTACTACTTTGGTCAAGACAAACATGAAGTTGTAACAAATCCCAGTCTTTTTGTTGAAATCCGACCCAGAGCAATCACTAACACAGGTCTAAATGTAGTAATTGTTCAAAACTTTTCAGAAATCCTATTACAGTATATTTTCCCTATGACTCTTGCCATAATTGTTTGGGGCTTTTTTAAATTCCTTTTCAAAATACCTCTTTTTTACTCCTGTGAATAGTTCAGACACCTTCCTCATCCATCTTTAATGAAGTTATCAGAGTTACATCAGGGTTAATTAAACCCAAGAGGCACAAAACTACAGTATGGCACGAACAGGATGTTTCATAGGCCTTGGATAGGAGAATGAATAATATTCAAAACTGATAAGCACCTCTCATTCCCATAGCATTCCTGCACACATTGGTTATTCTAGCACCCTGACCCCCATTATATAAGAAAATTTGTCCCGAAGACTTAACATCAGTTCCTCCTTCATTTGGAATCACATAAATATCATTTATATCATCCAGTGTTTATCGCAGGGTTAAGCTATACCTCTGGGTAACAAACAAATCTAAACTGAGTTTCCACGGATTTGTCATGAATTAAGCTACAAGTAATGTCTTTGAAAAAAAAAAAAAAACCAAACAACAAAACACAAAAACAACCACAAAAAAGGAACCCTTCAATCTGAGCAATTTTAAGTCCTAATGCGACATTCCTGCCTATGAAAGTTAATGTTGTGAGAGCCCAGGAGAGAAACCTGCAGAAAAGGAAACTCATCCATCACTGCAGCTGGGAAGGACTTTTCCACTTAAAAGTTTTGTTGTTTTTTTTTTTTTTCTTTTGAGACAACAATACTTTCTCCTAACTGGAGTTGTTCAGACAGAAAACAAACAGGTTTTTAACGTCATTTTTTAGATTTTCAGCTAATCCAGTCCCCTGATCCAGGTTACTGGATAATCATACCAATAGATTCAGCACAGGGAGTACGAGAGGAATGAGTGACCAGGACATCTTTTGGTGATACTTTGCCTGTTCTGGTTTGGGAGTTTCAGCCCATCACAGACTGCGCCACTGTACAGGGAGCTCTGCCCTAAGGAGGAGCACAAACACACAACGAGCATTCCCAAGATGCTTGTGACTGACAGAGTTAAGAATTAATTATTTTTAAAAGACCTTATCTCAATATGGTCAAATTTCCTCAGAAGTAATAGGTTTCAACAAAGTTTAAGAGTGCCAGCCTCATCCATTTGAGGAACAGCACATACATCAGGTTACAAGAGACATTCTCTTTGCCCAATTCTACAAAACTTTAGAAAAACCTTTAAAAGTCACTATATGTTAATGTTAAAAACATTTAAAAGCCTCCAGTAAATGAAAATACAGGGTAAAATGCAAAAAAGTCCACTGAATGCAATGGCCAAAGACCTGCAGTGTAAAGCTTCTGCTTTGTGATTCAAATGCAACATGAGCTAACCCCATGTAATTTTTAGACTTCTGATTTTTTTATTCTTTTTAACAGTTTGCCTGTTAGCAGACAACAATGCCTAATACCAGCCTTTGCCTGATACACCACAGCAAACTTCTTGCTTCTAACTTTGCCAGACTTAAACTCTTGTGCTGCAATTTCCCAGCATTTGTTTCTACCTCAGGCAAAACATTTTGAGAAAGCTTCAGTAAAGACATCTCTGCAATTTCCAAGAACAAACATAGAATAACAAAAATCTTGTATCTTTTTATAAAGTGATACAAACTACCTGGCACTGATTCTTCAAGAAACCTTACTGCCTCCATGGTTTAGGAAGGGACTTGATACCTGCCAACTGCATTTATTCTGCTTCAGCTGTCTACAGCTTCAATACAGAGGGGCACCTCGGAGCCATAAAAGACATGTCAGAAATAGTGGGATTAAGAAGATTAGGGAATTAAGCAGATGTAGATTTGTTGCAGATGTGAAACAGAGATCTGCTTTTCATATTTCCTACCACAGTGCCAGGATGTACCTGCTCTGTGCCATACAGGTCAGGTTGGATGGGGCTTTGATCAACCTGGTCTAGTGAAAAGTGTTGCTGCCCATAGCAGGGGGGTTGGAACTAGGTGATCTTTAGAGTCTCTTCCAATTTGAACCATTCTATGATTTTGTATTTTGGCATATCTCTGGCTCCACAGAGAAGCCACAAAGCTGTTGGGGAAGCACAGTGGGAGTCAGTGGTGCAGCAGGAAAGCGGAAGAAGGGCTAATGGCTCAGAAGCCATTTGCCCCCATGGCTCAGACAAGCTGCCACAGCCCCAGAGGCAGACTTCTGTAGTTATTTCCTGAACAGCATCCCATGCCTTAGGCACCCTCTCATGCACTGCTCATGGCTGTCATAACCTCATAGGTGACTAATAGCAAGTCCTTATTTTACCCAGCCGTTTATACTAGGACTTTATAATGACTTCAGAACACCTTAAGAACCACTATTTTTACTACAGATAGGGGGTTTTGTAATTATTTACTTTTGATAATGGATCAGGGATCATTATCAACCTGGGCCATTTTTTACCCTGAGGTGTGAAGGATCCAGGGTACAGTCTCAATCTGAATTACAAGCTTGTTCCCAAGGAAATCCTGGGCTGCTGTTCCTGTGCCCTGCCTCTTACTCATGTCTGGGAGGAAAGTCTCAGTCTTCTCTCAAGGAAGAGAGTGCTGCACAACAGAAACAGGTCAGTAGTGATGGGTTTCACATATTAGGTAAAGTCAGGTGTAGAATCCCTTTCCTTAGTGTACCAGAATCATACACAACACTTCTTTTCATATAGTTCGTTCGTACTCAGGAATTCTTATTTTGCAATGGAGAGAAACACTGCTTCTGAACATGAAGATTTATGAGTGATGAGCAGGAAGGAGGATGTGAATCAGAGCTACGTGCAAACCTGGGCTCCCTGTTCTCTTCAAGAGTGAATTACCAGGCTGGCTATTCCTGATCTAAATCTGAGCAGAAATCACATCTTATCAGGGAAATAATCAAGAACAATGGGAGGATTTGGAAGCTTTACCTTCCTTAAAACAAGACAAGAAAGACAAAGTGTTAATAAACAAAAAATTGAGTTTTCAAATGCAGTTGGTTTTCCTCACTCTATTGAAAATGAATGAAGTTTATTTTCAAGGATAAGAGCATTCCTTGAGCCATATACCTGTAACTATACTTGAATCTGTGCTTCCAGTACCTTTGGAGAGTTTCATTACTTTTTATAATATTCTAGCTGCCATTCAAATCTCAAAAAAATAACTAATAATGTAAAATCAATTGTGTAGAAGCAGGTTTACTTACAAAAATCTATTGAGTCAGGGTAACCTGTCTTTTTTTTTTTCCCCCTCCACATTCCAGTTGTTCAGAAACTTTTTTAATCCTCAGGCTCCCAGGCAGTTTATATCCAGCAATCAACTTACAGACTTCATTTGATCAAACAGACTGATGTGAATTATAATTTTTTTAGATTGCTGAAACATCCAATCCTGACAGGTTTGAGATCCTCTGAATAGTTTCAGGAGTATCTCTTGGGATAGTAGTGCTTTTTATAGCTTCTTAGGTATGAAAAAGCCATATTCAAAGCACACTGAAGGACAATACACAGCTCATAGGTAAGTTTTACCAGCTCTGCTGACTACGGTTGTAGATTTTCATATTTAAATGCAGCAATACATCTTTAATTACAATTACAATCACCTCTAGTGATATAGAAGCTACAGTGTACACTCCAATGAACTTTAGGAACATTTACATAATTGCTCACCTACTACAAGAACAAAATAGTATTTCACTTAAGTGCAGACTTTTTCAAATACATTGTATCTTGGCATTACTATCATGAATTTCTAACCAGAAGGACTTCTGCATTCCCTTGTGCCTTTTTCACCATTGCAGAAGTCAGACTGCTTGAAACGTTCTAGATGCATTGTGAAAACACTTCTGAGCCTGAAAACTGGTAAAGGGGGAAAAGTGCAATGCCATTAACTTCAAAGTAGCAAGTCTTTAAAACCCATCAAGCAAAGAGAAACTGTAAGGCTTTTTCATCAAGACCTGTACACATGCTGGCAAGATACCCCAGAAATATCCCCAGAATCATGCCTCTAATGATTAGTTTCTATACCAATGAACAGCCAGGCAAAACAGAAATTTGATGGAAATCTTTGGGGCTTTTGTTTCCTTGTTTATTTTAATCCGTGTTTCAAGTAGTTTCTTTTTAGCCCCTTACAAACACAGTGTATTTTTAATCCTTCTCTGACTACTCCAGGGTTCTACAGAACTCATGCACATACATGTAAACCTCCACTCTGCACTGGATCATGGTGAGGTACTCTCACAGTATCACTGTGTTTTTAATAGAAGACTAAAAATACAAGAGAAAACCAGCTTGCTCCCGATGAGTTCACAGTGCTGAGTCAGCAGAGCTTGCACACTTTTCTTACAGCGTACGCTGGTTCTGCCCTCCTTCAGGACCAGAGATGCAAGCTGCCTGCATGATGGATGTGAAGGCAACAGACTTCACCACAGACAGCTGAAGGCTATAGGGTATAACCAGCAAAACCAGAATTCTGGCTTTGTGATGCATAATTCCCTTTTCCAAAACAAAACAATAAACCACAAACAAGACTGAAATAGGATGGCTCACATACAGAGCTCCTTCTGGCATAACAAGCCTTGCTGACACAGCAATGCCAGAGCACACCTAAACTGCAGCACCTGGAAGACCATGAGCTGGCTCTATCTTTACCACTCTGACGGTTACTCTGACATGTTACCCTAAGCAGCTCCACTCAAACCTTCACCATCTGAGGTCACAGGGTGTTGAGACATCTTGAATACAATTCCCAACAGCAAAGCCTAATGCTGTACCCAAGCAAGACAGCTTGATGTCAGCTCAGAGTTGACAAAGTTATCTTCTTTGTCCAAGTAAAACTGTAAGCATGCACCAGGTATGAAAGAATTATCTGCATAATTAACTTGGGCAAATCATCCTTCATTTGTTTGTGATTATTAGAGCTGCCTGGACATGTCATATATAATGACATGGAAAATGTTAACATAGGGTAAAAATAATCTTTTACACGATGGCCAATAAAAAGCTTGTTTTGCCCATGGAAACCAGATCTATATACTACAAAATAAAAGGTCAACCCCTAATTTTCTTCAAAAAACAAACAAACAAAAAAACCCAACAACCAAAAAGTAATGAACTGGAAGGTTTGGGTCATTTCTGACCAGCCTTAAGAATTACTGGTTTTGCAAGCTATTTCAGGTTCTAGACAGAAACATGCTATTTAAGACCCCTTTTGTATCTAGTGATTATTTTTGCTAACCATATCATCCTGAACTCATCTTGAAACCTGAGCTCCCAATTTTGTACCATTTGAATTAGTAGCGCATTGGAAGGTACATCACAAAAAAACAAAAAACAAAAACAAACCAAAAACAAAACCAAACAAACCCACCCAAAAAAACCCCACAGATTACCTGAAACACAATAAACACATTCACAAATTTAAATTAATAGATTACACTACTTGTTTTTTTCAGTGACATGTACAAGTTGTTTACGTCAAGTGCCAAAAAGATTCTTTCACCTGGTTAAATTTAAATGAGACGCTTTTCCTGTCTGCAGAACAAATGAAAATTAAATATAATTTATTTTTCATACTAAGGAGACTACCAGTATCTATATCCCACCAAATTTGTATACTTTGAAGCTTCCTGGAGCTCCCAGTGTCGATTAGCATCTCCTCATACCAAAAGTCAGGAACAAGTCACTTGTATCCAAAGAAAAAACATTCACAGCCATGAAGCTCATTACACATAGCTGAACATGTTCTCCTCTAATTACATTCAGGGATCAATAGCAGTAATGCAGTCTTTCTGATATGGTATCAAAAAAAGACAAACCCTCAGAAGTGTTTGCACTTTAAGAACAGAAGAGAAAATATTGTTGTTTAAGATGAAATTAAACTGTGTTGACTTAAACTTCCCTCTCAGCACTATTCCCATCTTCTTATTTGATATCACACCAGAGTTTCTTCTATGGAATGCCAATTCACCTGGAAACTAGAAACAAATGAAAAATGACAAGAAAAACTACATTTCCAGCAAAGTCTTTCAGGAAAAAGATCTGGAGAGATCTCTTGACTTCTGAACTGAAATCTACCCCAAAAAGAATGTGATATTCAATAGGTAGGCAGCTCTTTCAGTAGGCAGGAGGATTTTGTTGGTTTGTATTGCAAGACTTAAATTTTACTCAATAATACCCTTAAAACCCTACTCTTTCACACTGTTAGCATATGCACATATGACTTTCATGGTTTCCACTTCATTGTAACATAACACTAGCACTAATTAATACATTAAGTAGTAATTGCCACAGATTAAGCACAAACTGAATATCCAAGAGGAGTTACTAACATGGGCCTACTGGAACTACCCAGGATGGAGTGGAGGAGTGAATCATAGTCAAGGAAGAAAATTTTCTTTTCTGCTTGTTAAGCTGAACATCCCCATTCTATCTATGCAGAAAGTTTGGTATCTATAATACAAATTTTTTTTATTAAAAGAAAACAAAACCACCATAAACAAAAAAACACCCCAACAATTAAACACAAACAAAAACAAAAACAAACAACTCACAACCAACCCCTAAATCATCACAAAAATCTGTCCTTTTCCTATAGCCTGGTTGCTCAGAAACACAGAAAAATACCCATTTCCTTTAAATAATCCAATGAGAATTTGGTTTGAAGGTTTCAAAGCATTTGAAGTCACAGTACCAATTCTTGAGATACTAAATAATGCAGTGTAAAAGGAGATTCTCCCACACAGCTAAGTAAAAGGAAAGACATTTTGAGCTGAGGGAGGCAATTAAGGCAGGACTGCAAAGAAACCCTCAGGATGATTTTTGAATTTCTTCTGCCAAGTTGCTCTCTGACTTTTCAGTGAGTAAAGGCATTAGAGGAAGAGATGTATACAGCTGTGCTTTCTGCCTGCCATTGCCACCCTCCCAGGGGGCAGCAAGCAGGCACATACTAAGGCTAAGCAAAGCACTCTTTGGAGAAAGGTGTCTGACTGCAACTGAGGTGCCAGACACACTTCTATTCTTCGCTGTTTCTAAGACAAGCATGAATATCACAGGGTATGCAGCAATATATTTCAAGAGTGGCTGGTTGGCTACTGTGTGCAATGCCTTCTCTCATAGTGCTGGCATAATGCTGAGGCACTAGCAAACACAAGACCGTGCAGGCAAGAGAAAGAAACATGACTGTTTCGAAAAGGCCAACATCTGAAATCTTTATTCGATTTTTTTTCCTTTCCCAAGTCATACTATTGAGAGCCCTGGACTGGTGAGAGGTTTTCAGCATGCGCGCAGTCGGAAATTACAAGGTGACCTTGCATCCCCCCAAGTATGCTTTACTCATCTGACTGCATTCTTGGTACATCTCCCATGGACTACCTATGTAAAACCAATCCTCACATGCTGGGATTTCTTACAGCTTTCTATTAAAGATACCCACTGGAAATGCCAACATACCAGAAAGTGTGACAGTCTCTGGATCAGTTTTTATTTTGAGTGCAAGAGCACATTCCTACAGCACCGCCTAAAACACTAATTAAAAAAATACATACAGTAATGAGACCAAGACAAGCTCTATTCTCTGGAAGCCAGAATAAATCCATTGCCTCCTGTATTTTCACATACACAGAAGAGAGCACGACTTTGGTTTAAGACCATTATTTCTGACAGAATCATTGCTTATATAGAGGTGGGCCGAGGTATTACTGGGCCACAGGACTCAATTTACATCCCAATTAGCTTGAATCATGAGTATGAATCCATGTCCCAAAGGCACAGAGACAAAAGTTCAGGTTACATTTCCATGTCAGAGCAGCAAAAGGAGAACACTCAGTTTGCAAGCCAGTGCACCAAGGCTCAAAAAGCTATCATACACACTGTCAAGGAAAGCCTACTCAGTCTGCTTATGTTGTTTGTCAGCTTGAACACAGATCTGGAGAAATTCCTCAAGCTGCACAGCTCAAACTACTCTCTTGTTCCAAGGTAACAATTTACATTAATGATACATTACACAAAGGAGGTGTGGGAGCAGATGGTGCTGGAAGTGGCCACCTTTTTTCTCTTATGTACAGCAGATCATTCCCAAGCAATTCTACAGCTTTGATTAAAATATCAGTTTCTGAAACACACAAGAGCATGCTGTGAAACCTATATTATCCGATACTTTACTATGAAAGGCAGCTTTTGCTTCTGAGAAACAAACAGCTCAAGTCCAGCTTGACTTCACCTAGCTCTTTGAGCCACAAGAAAAAAAGCCAGCCCTTCATTTCTTTTGTAGTGGTGGATTTCAGTCTGTGCTTTATAAAGTAAGAGAGTTGCCTGCAATACATCTGAAACAAATCAAGAGAAAAACAAAGCAGAAAACTGTAGAACACAAATGAAGATGTGTTTAGATAGTTCTGGAAGAAGAGGATTTCAGCTTAGTTTATTCTCTTGTATTTAAACAATATTCTTGTAAAAGTGGCTTTCTATTAGTGTAAGAGCATTCCTATGTCTGAGCCACTAACTAAAGCACTGTCAATACAATATTAATTTAAAACCTGAAGCAAAACCACAGCCTGACCAGCCGCAGAAGAGATGCCAAAATCCCACAGGGTTTTTTTTAACTGATCCTGTTCCCAATGTCCCCCTTGTGATTTAAAATTTTTTTCACCATTTCTAACATATTTTCTAACTTCTACTCTGTTTGGCTCAGGGTTGATATTTAATAACTTGAAGAACAAACACAGGTGGGCTGTCAAGCTGCCTCTCAACAGCTTCTGCTGACAAAGGGGAAACTGAAGATAGCAGGCTGGAGCTGACTTTGCAAAGCTTGGCTTCTTTACAACTGTTTCCCTCTTCTTTTTAATTTGAAAGATGGGCTTGAGTTTCCTCTAGAGAGCAACCATTTGGGGACAACCTCAGAACTCTGGGCAGTCCCAAGCACCGGGCTCCCTCCTGCAGACAATGGCTCTGTTTTGTTCACTGCTCTGCTTTTTTCTCCCTCTATTCATTGATCACTATCTTTTTGATGATATCATTGCAGACACCTAAAAAGAATTTTATTCCCCATTATGTGCAGAAGACACAAAAAACTCTTCTTTCTGCTTCCACACAACTTCCCAAAAGTTAAAGGCTACTCCCAAATTTGTTGCTCTTTTTTCATACCTTTTTGAGATTTCAACTGCATCACTGAAGCTGCTACTGACTTCATTAGAATCAGGTTCCAGGAATTTTCCTCTGAAGTGTCACAATTTCACATATTGAGGCATTTGTTTACAGATTTTTTTTTCATAATCTGTACTTTTGGCCCATATATTTCCATGCTAAGGCAGAACTAATATTACCTTCCCATCCAGTAACTTCCAGATCCATCTAAATCCCTATTTTTGCTAGCAAGTAAAAAGTTAAACATAGTCTTTCTTTAAAATCACACCTCTAGGAGCAAAGCATGATCCAAGTCACAAACAGCGAAGGGAGCAGATGGATATTTTTTCACCTCTTTTCTTACTTCCCTAGCACTTCTGCAAAGTTGAAAGCATTGTTTCCATCCCAAGGTGGTGTTTGGACATGCCAACATAGGTATGCCTTGTTCAGATTTCTCAGCAGTGCTATTGTTTGGTTTCAAAACCAGAACGGGGTCAAAGGTGAACTATGAGACACTTATGAGAAAGTCAAGTAATTAATTAGGAAAACACTAAGCTCAAGACTGAAGCACTTTGGCAAAACTTAGGTAATTTATGAGAGAATTTTCTCCATTCATCCAGAATCTGTGATTTATTTTTAAGTAGAAAAGCAAAACTAAGTTTTAAAAGTCTTTGCTCAACTGTATTAGTCCCATCCATAAACTCTGCAGACAAGTCTATGAGTGACTAAGAGAATTGAATATAAATTCTCATAGATCTAAAACCACCATTGATCTAGTATTCTCTCCAAAGTGAATAAGAAGAGTCTTAATGACTGCTGGGATATTCCAGTGATGCACATCCAACACAGGCAACATTGCTGTTTGAGTTAGTACCAGGTGGAGTTCCTGGTATCCACGATAAAATTCCTGACTAAGCAGTAATGTCTTTAACTGAGTCTGGTATTCAACATGCCACTGGAGATTTCACATCATGGTAAGACACCTTCCCAGTATGCTTAGAGTCAAAATTAATTCCATGTTTAAGTACTGGCATTAATGTATATTAAGGCAGAACCCAAATACCTAGCCAATCTGTGTCTTCAAAACTGCATTAAGGCTTAGGACTGCTACACTTCAAATAGTTACAACCAGGGACATGAGAAGAAAAAAGAAACCAAACAAAAAAGTCTGTAGTCAATTGTACCAACAGAATTCAGTAGCAAATAAAAACAGTAAGCCGAGTAGAAAATTGGTTAGAAATTGGAAATCAAGTTGTGACAGTTAACGGCTTATGAAGGAGGCAAACAGGGCAGAAATGATGCTTCTTGTTCTCCATCTCTATCAATTACATAAATGAAGGAATAAGAAACTGCAATTCACAAGTTTGCCTAAACATTAACATAAGAAGAGATATCAGGTTCCAAATGCTGTCCCGGCAGCACTTTGACACATAAACCTAGCAAACAGAATTTAATACAGATAAGTGGACTTTGCATAATAGAAGTTAAATATTAATTGTAACCACAAAGTGAAGAGCAAATATTGCAGGCAACAGTTATTAAAAGAATTAATGAAGTGTAATAAGTTGTTTCTCTCCAGCTGCACTGTAAGAGCAAGAAAATGGGAGAGTAAGGTGCTTGGCTGACCACAAATCCTAAGTTATGCTACACAATAAACTCTACTTACTGTACTAAATTCAGTTTTGGCTCATTATTTATAGGAAAATATTTAGAAAAAAAAAAAAAAATAAAGAGTGCAGAAAAAGAAGAGCACAGAAAAAAGAAAAGCATGTTAATCTAAGTTACCGTCAAATAAGAATTACCATGAACTTGTGTTTCCTCCCTCTGTTTCAAAATTAAATGCTTAATGGTGATTAGCAAAAAATATCTGTTATCAGCAGGTTCGTTATTTCCCTCACAGGTGCTTATTTGTGAGGGTTCCCTTAGGTTGGACTAAAGCCTATTCATGCCTCATATTTCTTCTAAGTAAATATGTTTGTGGTAATTATTGATAGGAAGAATTATGTGACAGCAATGCAGAGCAGGGATCATAAACATTAAGACTCGCCAAGCTATATACAGACACAAATACAAGCGATGGTGTTGCTAACAGCTAGTAGGCATACAAATTTGGTGCTCCTATCATTTTGTGTGACATCAGGGTAAAGCATATGAAATGGAGAATTGTATAGTTCATTTAGAATGCCCATACTTTCCCTTGAATGCAGCATTAAAAGGCTTCTAGCAGAGCCTGGAATACAATATTAATGTGGCAAGCCATTCTCTTCATAATAGTGCACTGTTATTTTTAATAAGGACAGGACTAAACCCTAGGAAACTTATTTTCACGTTAACCTACTTCTTTCCTCTCAATCTACCTGTCTATGAATTGTTTTTCTGTTTCTGGACTATTCCTATCCTATTCTCCCTCGTTTTTCAAATTGCTCACCAGACTATTTTTAAAAAAACAATCATTTAAAGAAAAAAATCAAACTTCATTGATCAAAAGATGTTACTTCATTAAGACTACATCTCTGGATTGAAATCCAAAATTTGGAAGTCCACCATCCCAGTTTACCTTACTAAAGCTCTAATTTAAAGTAAAAAGTATTGCTTGAACAAAAGTAAGAGACATACAGTACAGCTCTTATGATACTAACTTATGTTCCTAATGTTTAGAAGGCAAAAATTCCTTTCCCACCAGATTCCAAAACTTCCAGTTTTTGTTTCAGTGACAGGGACATACCTCTCCAAATCCATGAATGCTACTTATGGAAGAGACCCAATTTCAAGTTTCAGAAATAAATCAAAATTAGTTTTCCAGATCTCCCACAAATACCCTGAAGAGTGGCCTTTTCAAAAAACCAGCCTTCTGCAAAGTGGAGAAAGAATCCCCTCGAAGGCTTTGATGAACAGAAACATCAGATAAGTTTATTTTCACTGCATCCATGCAAACATGTTTCTAAAGTTCTGAACGTTTTTACCTTCAAAAAAGTGGGGGCTTTTCTAGTCAGTTGCCCACTTAACTTTGAAGTAAGGAGCCTGTTAACGTTTTAAGTACCAGCATGGTCATGCTGAACTTCTAACAATACTACTACTGCAGGAACCTGGTACAGAAGCACACCTATCAAAAACTTAGTAAATATGTAAGAGAGCAGAAAATCTAGCAGCATAATATGCTTTCTTTTCCATCTCTCTTCACTATGGCTGGATGTTTCATTCTCTCTTCATGGTTTAAGGAGCCATGTTTCCACATATTTTGAAATTTTACAATATTAATAGTAATTTATAATAATAAATAATAATTTATAATAGCAATAAACATTTCTAGAGGTAGGTTCCAACCATACAAAAGAGAAAGAAATTGTTTTTTCTAGAACATCCTAAAGCATCCCTGTTTGCCAAAAATAGGTACAGATAGAAAGGTACATTTTAGCCAAGCAAACTGAAGTTGCAGTTCTCTGAGGGGCTGAGGAATGCTTCTCTCCATATTTCTCTGCTATTTGGATATAGTCTTACCATTTCTCTCAAGAGGTGTTAATTCAAGAGCACAGTTTGGATCCCAGTACAGCTTGCTTTTTTATAAGTGAGTCATTCCATGTCTTCTGCCACAGACACACTACTGGAAGATGAGCCAAGATGCTTGTATCCACTTTAAAACAAATAAAAATAGCCTTTGGAAAGCAAATAAGCAAATAAAATCTGCCTCCCAGTTAAAAACCAATGCCGGTACTTCCTGACAAAACTGGCATAATTGATGGTCCTGTACAGAACTCAGAATGTATGCTTTGTATTTTCACTAATGAATGACTGAACCTATAATAGAAACTTTGATAGACAACAGTGAAAGACTCCTGTTCAACTGCAGATTGTATTTGTATCCAACACACTGCAGTTTTCATGATGTATTGCAACCCCAGGCGTAGTATATCATCTGAACAAAACGAGTATGATTAAAACTCAGAGTCAAAGAATGACCCTATGGACCACCCTTCAAATATAAATGTATATTAAAAAAATCCATTTCTTTATATTAGTTGAGCTTCTAGATTTTATCGATAGGTTACTGCCACTGGCCCAGATTTGCAGCTGATATAAATCAGCGTAGCCACTGAAGCTCCAAAGAATATCAGAAGACTGTTCATATCAGTCATAGTGAACTAAAACCAGTAGTCTCTAGCAACATTCTAGCTGGTCACCAAATCTGCATCCTAATGGGAAGGAAAGAGAATCAGATGTAATGGAGCATGAAAAAAGTTGATTAAGCACAGACTATAGAAAGCCATTGACTAGGAAGGTTGG
Organism: Cacatua alba; assembly: GCA_024361745.1. Taxonomy (NCBI): domain Eukaryota; kingdom Metazoa; phylum Chordata; class Aves; order Psittaciformes; family Cacatuidae; genus Cacatua; species Cacatua alba. Next base: position 20,199 of record JANEMJ010058741.1, read on the forward strand.
ACTAGATGTCATGGGGGGTTGGACTACATGACCTTTGAAGGTCCCCTCCAAACCAAACCAATCTATGATTAAAGTCTAATCAGGAAACATGCTTCTGAAAATTTATTTCACTTTAACAGTCTAAAATTTAGGCATCTACTTAAACTAAGCATCTGGATATCATTTTCTGTCAGAGACTGGTAACAGATCAACAAATCAGCTTCTGAGTGGACCAATTGCTCTCCAAAGACTATAGGCAATCTTATGCACTTATTTGGGTCAGATGCCTAACTTTCAGTTGTCTAAGCTTTGTCTCATTTTTGCAAGTAATGGACTCGATTACATTTCACTACTACTTCCAGATTATCCATTACAATCAATTACAAAAACAATACATACTGGATACACTGCAAATAATTTACTGTACATTGAGAATGCTTTTATGGACAGAAATTTGAGAAGCCGTCATTCCTAGTATATGATTTAGAATTGGAAAAAAGAAGAAACTGTACATTGCAATAGTAACACAAATACTTTAAAAAGAAAGCAAGCATTGAAATAATCTGTAAAAATATGCAGCAAAGATAGAGCAATCTTCCCATATTAACAAATAACATGGCAAAAATTCTAACACCCAGGAGCCTGAGCTGCAGATAACTGATCGTATTTCTATCACTTAAAGCAATTAAATGTTTTGGAATAAGATTGTAAAACAAATTTATCCAAGATAAAAATTGAACAGGCAAATGGGTCACAGCGTAAGTTCTTGCACAAGCAAGATTTTGCGTTCAGAAAAGGAGCAGGTCTCCCATGCAATCTTTTGCAAACTCATTCTGATCTCTGTAAACAATTTCTTTACCCAGAACTTTTCTCTACATGAATAATAATTAGCCTTTGTTTTTGTAGGAAGGTTCATTCCAATGATTTGCTGTCTATCAAAGATGCAGCAGGTCACAGTTGCTGCTTAGATTCTTTTATTACTGCAGGGAAACAGCAAGGACAACACCAGTGACAAAGTTTATATTCTGATATCAGCACACCTGTGCATGTGTGGTTAAGAGACATTCTGGAAAGCTATGAAAGAAAACCTTGTCTGAATACCAGCAAGCAAAATTCAATTTACATGCATGCTATATACAGGGCAAGTGAGAAGCCATAAAGGAGTCTAGCTAAATGGACAAGCCATGCCAGACCCAAATGAATGTTCACAAAACTGTTACCATCTCCTTCTTCCACACAGACTGCCTGAATACAAAGGTTGTGTGTTGCAACCTAATGAAATCTTGTATTCATAGAATAGCTTGATTTAGTAACTATGGCACATGCCCTCAAAGGCTTCACTTATCCATAAGAATTCCCCCTCACTTATGTCAAGCTGAATTATAATCCAATGACAATTTTCCTAAACATTTCCTACGCTTTAAGCTCATGTTTTTTTAGATCTCACATGAATCAAGCAGACATAAAAGTAAATCCTGGTTCAGAGACCAGCAAGCATACCCATTTATATAAAATTTGCTCACATGGCTAGATTTATTTTTGCAAAGACCTCTCATAGGACACGATTAATCCAGCCCTTCCCTGGCAAACTTCATTACACTCTAACAAACATTGCAAAGCACCCTATCAAAACTCAGAGACAACATTGAGCTGTCACAGTTTTAGTTCTGTTCTCAGGCTGAGGAGATAAGGGATTAGAAAGCTTCTTAAATCTAAAAATATCTCTCAGTCAAACTCTTTTCCCAATTTAAATAAATACATAAATAAATAAATAAATAAATAAATCCAACACATCCCTAAAGAGATAGTCAATAAATAGTATGATCTACAAGCAGCAAGCCTTCAATGTATTCCTGTGTAGAGTACCAGAAACATTCATATTCTGTTAATACCCTAACTCAAGACTGGATGCAAATAGCTCATAAGTCTATTTTAGATCTTCAAAGTAAAGTTTTATTGCCAATTATGTCTGTTCATCTTCTTTTTCTTCTCCCACATGTTGAAAACACAAAATCAAACAAAAAAAACCACCCAAAATCCTACCTCCTGTGAGGGGAGAAAGGAACAAAACATATTTGTGTAGTCTGGTTTTAATTCTCTTCTTTCAGCCGTCAGCAAGGGCTGACCATGGCCTAAAGGTCAATTTATCTATCTTTCAAGTGAGAATCAAACATCAGAGTATCCCATCTGCAGATTATTTTATTCCTCTTCATTAGATGGTTGAATTCACTGTGTTTTCTCATGTGAGCTTCAACTTCAGATTTGAACAGCTAATGGTAATGCTCCAACAGGCAATGCCAAAATCACCCAGAAAAGATCTCCCAGGACAGTCATTCAAGAAGAAGGAATTATAGCCAGTGAAAGACACACTCTCCAGAAACGCAAAATATAAGTGAATTAGAAATATAAAGCTTCCATAATGTCTTCCTTATGAACAGAAACAGTCTAAACTGATTTTCTTTAAACAAACCAACCAGAGTTTGTTAGGAGGTGCAGATTTTAGGGCAAGAGAACTCCTGAACAACATGGTCTATAACTCTTACTATGCTTCCTTCACTGTCTTCAGTAAAATGCAATCTCCTCTTTTACACAGACACTGAAAACTAAATTTAGGACCTCCAGTAGAAAAACCTGTTATTCAGAAGTCTGGCCACTTACATTTAATAGCCCAGGATTTATTATCTATTAATAAAATTGCCTAGTGTTGTCTTTTGGACTGGACTATATACAATAAAATAGTTTCTATTAAAGTTGAACAAAAAGCAGAATGATGGATCAGCTTTTTGGTAAGGTTTTTTTTGGGGGGTTGTTTTTTGTTTTTTGGAGTTTTTTTGCAAGCTTTAGTCAAATTCATATTTTACCTTAGCCCTAGATAATCAGCTATCTAAACCCACAAAATTGAATATGAGCTGAAAGACTAATCTCCATTCTCAATGTTGATCTCAGAATATTTTTAAGCCATTATTAATTTTAATAATGAAATCAAGTCTTGGCATTCCCTAGTTACGTGGGCAATCAACTACTCTCATCAGCAGTCATTTTGCATCCACTAAACATTGTTTTACCACCAAAAAAACTGTACTGACTTAAGAGGAGTTAACCTACCTAGGCAACTCTGTACTATTTAGTAGAACTCATCTGAGGCATACTAATCAAAGGTCTTCATTTCAAGATGCTCAGACACTAGGATATAGAGTACCAAATGCTTGGTAACCATAATTTGTTTACCTTGATCTATGTGTTCATGGTAGGTCATCAAAAGTGTGTTATAAGCAGAGCATACAGAACAAGACTTTTGTGAAGATGAGCCCATAGGAACAAAGCTTGGGTCTCTGAACTGAAGTTCCCCTGAAAACAGCAGGAACCTCTGGGTGCCTGTGCAGAATTCAAGCACATGGGATTCAGCAGCAAAGGTCTGCCTCAGACATGGCTGACTGTTAACTAGCATACTGCAGCTATAATTTTGGATTCCTTTTTCCTAATTACCCACCTCTACTGAAGATGATGACACCAGGACACCTGCGTAAGGCCTCAACTGTTGTAAGCTTTAAAGGGAACTAATTTTCAGAGACAGTCTATCATTCAATAATTAAATAGTGTTTCACTCCTTAATGCAAAGACTAAAATTTAATATAATAATCTAAGATTAAGGGCATCATTTGGATTTTTTTCATTTATGTGAACAAACCTAGGCATCTTCATTAAATAGTCTTGCAAGTATTACCTTTGAGAAACAGTTGCAAACAGTATCAGTAACTAACTTCAGCCACTTCCTCCCCTAGTGAAATTTCTTGGTTTCCTGGATTATATAAAGTCACTGTAAATGATGAATTCCAAACATGCCTCCTGGGCACGGCAAGAAAACAGCAAAAAGATAAACAACTGTAGTTATGCAAATCTTCCCTGCTTTACCTTTTGCCAAGGTTAACAACAACGTAGCTGCACCAAGTTTTATACTATGAAGTATAAAAATGGAAATGCCTGTGGTAAGTGACCGTGATGAAAAGAGAAAAAAGAAAAAGAAGCTTTACAACCTTGTTCTTATGTGCATAAAAGCCTTTAAGACATTTGTCTTAAAGACATAAATGTCTTTCAGACATTTGATTTCTCTTCCAAAAAGAGCCTATGCAATCATAATCTCAAGTTTTCAAACTTAGTTGTAAGCAACTGCAATATCTGACTTCTCACAGTCTTCTTCTATCCAAACCAGATATTTAAAAGCTCATTTCTGACCATTATTTTCACTAGCTCCTGTCAGGTTTTCATGGCTAACCAGTTTCATAGGATACACAATCCACTTACCTGGCACACACTGGCAGTGTGTCTTGGTTACAAACTCCATCTCACATGCTTTGAGTCAGTTACCAGAATGCTTGTTCTGGAATACACAAACAAAAAATGGCAGCTTCTCTTCAATGCTTAATTTTTGCAGTCTGCTTAAAAAAACCACCTTACAGGATATATAGACATTTAGTAAGTAGCAAATCTAGTACAAACAGGTGAGACTACTTCCCTTCCTGACTTTGCTACTCTCTAAGATACCATCATCCACACAAGAATGTGAGAGAATCTCCACAGCTTTTCTGACATTTTTTTATGCTGCAGCTAATTCAAGAAATTAATTCTCAATTCTGCTGTTTCTCCCCTGCCCATCCACCAACTAGTTCCTAAGTATTTTGCTATGAGATCACTAACCAGGAACTTTGTAGATATTAATTTCCACCAAAATCACTAATCTACTTCCACAATATTTGGTGGTCCCCAAATTTATTAAATGTACTGTCTTCCTTTACCAAGAAATTTATGAGGTGGTGTCATGGTTTAAGCCCAGCCGGTAACTCAGAACCACGCAGCCGCTCGCTCACTCCCCCCCCACCTTCCTCCCCCTGCTCCC
>JANEMJ010058742.1:9480-26373 GCA_024361745.1 Cacatua alba
AAGATACGGGAGGAAAGAAGGAGGTGGAAGAGAAAACATCCTGCCTGGCAAAACTAATAATAAAAAATAAACTGAATTCTTGCAAACCATATTGCCTGCAAAATTAACTCTTTGAGGGAGGCTCATCACAGCCTCTGAGCTTCTTTCAGGCTTACTAAGGGAGGTTTGCAAATATCTCGGCTGTAAATGCACATCTATTAGATTTAACAGTCATGGTCTGGAGCACTGGATGCTTAAATAACTGTAATAATGAAAAACTCTCTCATGTTTATAAAGTGTTATGAGATTAAAGGCTTGGAACAACTGTACAAACCTTGGAAATAACCAAGCCTAGCAGAACCAGGCAGCTAGGCTGGACATCTACCCATGCTTGGGCCCATGATGTGGCTGCAGTGAGCTGTGTCCCACTGAAGCCAGTGAGATGATCAATAGGTACTATTGCTTGTCAGCACTGGTGTGGGGTTGGTGCTGCCCCGTAGTGAGACAGGCCTGGCAACCTTCATTTGCAGCACAGAAAATGTGGTTGCAGGGATGGAGTGACTTGCTGAAGGTCACACAATAAGTCTGTGGCGGAGTCAGAAACTTAGGCATGAATTTCGTTATCCATCTAGCCGTCAATCACTCTGGGCGAAGGGAGAGGTTCAAATGGAGAAAGAATAGCTAGATACCCAACTTCCAGCGAAGGTCAGTGAGCACTGAATGCCTCATGTCTCCCATTACCGTGGGAAATCTCCCCCTCAGAATATAAGTGCTAAAAAATGCCACCTCCCTCCTGAATATAAATCTCTATAATTCTCTTATGCTTTTAATTATAATGGTCGGAAGCAGGAGAAATAGGTTGGAAGTCAATGGATTTTCACCTCCTTAGCAAAGAACAGAATTCACCCTACAACCTTCATGTCTTTACTTTTATGTTTTGGCAAAAGTAAATAAAAATGGAGCGGGACCAGCACCCCAGGCCATTAAGCAGCATTTTTGACTGGTCTTTAATACAGCATGTATTAGAAAGCCCACAGTCCTCCCCCAAAGTTTGTGCTCCTTTTATCTGCTACAGAGGGTCTCTGTGGGATGCATTTCTCTGTTCCGATTTATTTGTAAGCAGAGAGGAAGAGAGAAAGAGGGAGACACGGAGAGAGAAAGAAAGGGGAAAGGGGAGAAATAATGAAAGAGAAGGAAGAAAGGGCAGAAAAGAAAAAGAAACCCAAGTTTCTGAAATATCAGTTGCTCTGATATTTGTGTGTGTATCTCCTAAAGAAACACAAAGAAGAAAAGCAAGCAAACAAAAAAAAAACCCAACAACAACATTGTTCCTGGAGCAGCTGAACTAGCCGAGTACAGTGAGCAGTATACAGGTGTCTTGTGCTGCTTTTATTTGTTGTATAATAGGCACCTACTGGAACGGGAGAAAGGGCATGAGAAGCTGTCCTTGTCTTTGCAGAGCATGAATAGCATTTATCTCAGTGCAGTGGGCATCGCCAAGTTGGGTTTTTGTCAACCTGTCAATTCTTTTTTTTTTTTTCTCTCTTTTTTTTTCTTTTTTTTTTTTTTAACAGAAAGCAGAGTTCAGTAAATAAAGATAAATGATTGTGCTCCTTGTCTGCAGACCCTGGAGCTAAACTGAACAGGCCTCTTATGGTTTGGACCTGCTTCATTGACTGTTCAGACAGCCCAGTAATACGACAGATGTACCCAGCCGTTCCCTCTTCCCCGCTGTCCATTAGATTATGTTCATTTTGTCTGAGATGCCATTATAAGTCTCAAGGTCAAATAAGTCACAGAGAAGAAAGAGGAGGACTAATTTTTTTCCCTGCCGCCCTCCCTGCATAAGGGCTCATTCACAACTTGCGAAGCACATCGTCTTTTAAGGAACACATACGGCTCAGCACAATTTATTGGAATAAAATGCAGGTGTAACATTTATCTGGAGGCCATTCTGGCACAACAGCAGAGGCGACTTCTCGACAATGATTTGGGCTGCTTTCCTAAATTTCTAATGAATTATTTGTAAGTAAAATTCGTTAAGGAGGAGCTTTCAAAGAAAAGAATTAAAAAACTCCCAACAAATATGCAAGAAAGGAGATTGCAAGGTCTAAAGGTTGTTTTTTTGAGGGACACCGGGCAAGTTAGCACATACTGAGTAGAGTAGTTGAAGTATGGAGCAGAAAAGGAGGAAGAAACAGCAGCTCTGGGTTAAGAGTAATAAAGATTCTTCAACAAAAACCTTACTAAAAATGTGGGGATGCATCTTATTCTTGGTTACAGCAGGGTGTGTGTAGTCCCACTGGATTCTTGGGTAATGACTAGAGATTGACATCATGCCCAGGAACAGTGTTTCCACTCCTGAGCCTGTAAGGACAGAACTAAACAATTAGAAAGCAAGGAGTGAGTTTCTCTTCTTTATGGAAATCTTCCTGTTTTTTAAAGGAAATAAAAGAATGGCTACTAATGAACAACAATTAGTACTGATCATGTAGTTAGCATGATTTTTGTTTTCACAGAGCTTGATTCTGAACACGTGGGAAGATGTGCGTTCATTTCTGTGTATTTTGGACTACCCTTATGCATACAGACTGAGTAATTATGAAATTTTGCGTTCGGAAAGAGTTTGGGTTTTTTTTAAAGGAAATTGCATTTGACTTTTTTAGTCACTTTCGCTATCAGCAAGTTGTTACATTCAGGAAAAAAAAACCAAACCAACTACTTAAGGCAAAATATCCAATAATCAAATACCTCACAGACACACCCCCCCAAAAAAACAAACCAAACCAAACCCAACCCAAAACAAAACAAAAAAAAAAAAAACAGTAAGAATTTAAAGTTCTGCAGAATTTTAAGTGTTTCAGAATTTCTTTGACTTAATTACTAAGTCTGTGAGGGAGAGAAACATTATTATTCAGATTTTGCTGATCAGAGTTCAAGGCACAGAGAGGTTAAGGGATGCAGCAAACCTAAAGCTGGTTGATTATAGCAGAACCTGGAACTGATTCTGCTTCTCCTGCGTCTCAAATTTGAATCCTGAATGTTGGACAGTCTTACCTCTGCAGCCTGAGCGTAGGCAAGCTGCATTCAGGACGGCCATGGGTAATTTTATTTTAACAAATGAAAATAATAAACATGCTTTGAAAAGGATGTTCACAGATTAATTTGTAAGGGCACATCCCAATCCCCAACTCATGTTAGTGGAAACCCAACTTGACCAAAAATCCCAGTGTTTAGCAACTCAAAACACCTGACTCTCCAAACCCATCCCTTTAGAAAGTTGGAGTAAGAAACAGGCTAAAATAAAGAATACAAAAAAGCAATATAAATGAGTGTATTTAGATCAAATTTAAGTAACTTTAAAAGTCTACTATGGTTTAATTTTACTTAAAAGGGGAAAAAAAACGTAAAACAATCAGACACTGAACTGGTAGTGTTCCCAGAGAGAGAATTCATGCTCACGGCATATGAAGCTGCTCATTCCTGGCTGTGCTTTCCACAGCATTGGGGTAGAACTGCGCTGGCGCGCAGGGAGGCTCAGCCCGCCTTGCCCCTGCTCCGAGTCTACCCGACGTAAACCAGCTTTTGCCCAAAGCCCCTTAACGGCACTCTTCTGTAGTTTGAGCTAATAAGTCTTCCTTTGTTACGACCGTACAAGCAAAGAAGCCTGAGGGAAGCACGAGGAAATGCTTAGCCACTGAGACACTTCCCGAGGCCAACCTCACGCTGCACAACCGCAAACAGTGGAAGTAGCTGCGCTGTTCTTTCATAGGTTACCACGTCCATAACTCCCTGTGCTCTGGTCAAGACTTTACTCTTCCCCATTTCAGCTCCCCATGGTAAGTCTTAACATTCATTTTTTTGCAAGGCTATTTTGGTCTTTGCAGTTACATGCCGTAATGATGAGCGTAGATTATTCCTTAGGGGTGTGAGGAAGGACCGCTTTATAGACACTTTCCTCACCCTCTGCATGCAAGATTAAACACAAGTCGATATGAAGTATGCAGGGTTAGAAAGAATAGAGCCATAAGATTTTTAAAATATGAATCCACTCGAGTGAAACATAGACTAAAGTCTTGCAAATGCATTTTTGAGTGTGCTGCATTACTTCCCCATCGAGAGTTCTCCACATGATCCCCTGAGATATGCAGTCCTCTGAAGCCTGTAAAATTATTCTAATCAGCATTTGCTTAGCACTTCAGAAGTTCTGGCAAACACAAGCTAATTAATTCTCACAGTTCCCCCAGAGAAGGAAGATCTCATTTTGTTGATGGTAGCATAGAGGCAAGGATAGTTTAAGTAACATGCCCAGGGCTGTATTTTGGGTTAGTGTCTGGCATAAAACTAAAAGTTTGGGACTAGCTACCAAATCAGGCCACAGCATCGGTTGTAGCCCAAAGTATCTGACAGAGTCAAATAACTTTCCACTACCTTGTGCTTAGATTTAAGCACTAAGTAAGTCTGACGGCATTTCTGCCTGTAGGTATTTGAAGGAAGATGTTTCTTCGTTGACTGCACAGGGAAGTTGTGCACAAATATGAGGATCTTAAAATGTAGAGGCATGTTAGCTGGGAGAACTGTATCTATTACCTTTACTTTTGTGGGGAATTATGTGATACAGCATTTGGGAGGAAAAAAATGGGAAGAGAAGGCTGTGCATCAGGCTTTCTTCTTAACAGCTCTACTTACTCTAAGAAGAAATTACGTGGGCTTCATGTTTTTCCTCTCTGTATGTGACATAAACTACTGGGCCAGGCAGCAAAGCTTAGGAAAAAGAAAAAATAATCAATATTCAAGTTCAGGTTGGATTGGGCTTTCTGATCTAGTGGAAGATGTTTCTGCTTACGGCAGGAGACTTGGACTAGATGGCTTTTAGATTGTCCTTCCAACACAAAGCATTCTATGATTCAACGAAATCAAGAATTGTACAGAGGATTGGAGCTGTGAGAATGTGTGATGGGTCATGTTGCATAATTTGTATATCTGTCTATATAGATAATCATATTATACCTGGGTCAGGATCATAAATTCCTAATTTTCAGAAATATTCAGAAATATTAAGAAAGTAAACACAAAGTAAAACTTCCATCATGATGATATCAAGTAAGGGCTATTTATGAACTGTTTGTCTATTACAAATTTGTTCTGAAAAGACTGGAATAGACTGTTTAAATTTTGTCAAGGAAATGGATTTCCTGACCTCCTCCAACCCTTAGCTGTTTTTCAAATAACTTTCACAAGTTTGACTAAACAGGCATTAAGGGATGCCCTTTGTGAGTTGATAGTTGAGCAAAGATTATCCCCAGTGTAATATGTGTTAATAATATCTGCTTCTGGTGGTTCAATGTGATAAGGACAGAAGTGACTTCCTAAAGGAATCTCTCTAAGAACTGCATAAAAGAGAGAATGTAGGCACCACAATTTCAGGGTAGGCAAGACTATATTATTTTTGTGAAAAAATATAAATAAAATAAAATAAAATAAAATAAAATAAAATAAAATAAAATAAAATAAAATAAAATAAAATAAAAATAGTTCCCATTTCAATTTGAGCTTGAAGTTAGAATTCTGAAAAGCATAGTATAACAATCTAAGTTAAAAATCTAAATATTTCTAAGTATTGTTTCAAAGTTTTGCTTTGCTGTAAAGCTTTCTCTTTTAACATTTTTTATCCAAAAAAAAGTAAACAATATACTTTTTAGGCAATAATTTTTCAAAGAAGCAAATAAATACAATCAACCCTTTTCTATTAATAGCTATGCATGAAAAACCTTTAAGGGGACAGGTTCAAAGCTATTCCTTACGTCTTTATGTCTATAAACTTATGTCTTTAAACCTCCATTGGTAGGGTTTGTTGTGATATCACTGAAATGAAGGACTGGTTTCAATCTGCAGAAAATCTTATGTGCATTGACTCACTTGCTTAGTACTTTTATGTACTTAGAAAAGCCCTGCAATCAAGCTGGATTGGAAAGAGAAGGAATATGAAAGGAAATGGAAGTGCATAAAAGGAAAATTATTTTTCTAAGGCAGATTATATTAAAGATTGAATCAGAAAAGCATGTAGATTTTCTACAGCGTAGTGCCATTTCTTTTGGATAGCACTTTGGTGTTTTCCTCTTTATTTGTGAGGTTTTGTGCTGGATATACTGGGGAAATGGCAAAGTTGCATCCTTATTCATTTCTTCTACACTATAACAGCAGTCAGATATTGCTGAAAAATACTGTCATGTGGTGGGTGCTGTATTATTGTGTTTTTTGGAGCCAAGAAATATTATAATACATATTCAATATCTTCAGTATATTGGAGAATATGAGAGGAACTAGAACTGGAAACCCTTATTAGTTTGTACTGCCCAATACCTACCTGTACAGTCATCCTCATTTATTTGAATATTTGGTTTGAAATTGCATATGAATACAATCCCCACATCTAACAGAGATTAAGTATTTTTTCCCTCTGATATTGTCTCTTTCTCAATTTTTAATTCTCATCCCTACATATGGCCCTAAAGAATTCCTCTGCCTCACCTTTATGATTCTTGCAGCTAACTACCACAACTGGCTTATGAAGAAGTTGTTTTCTGTAGGGATGATATTTTGCTGTAGGTGGTTGCCAGGTGAAAAGTCCAACCAAACCAGGCAAATGAACAAAACTTTTCCTCCTACAACAGGGATGAACAGCATTTGATGGAAACAACACTTCAGCAGACTCATGTTAGGAACTGAAAAATGATCTATGACTCAAACTTTTGAGCAAAAATTAACATCAATGAATGCTCAGTGCATAATAACTACACTGTGTTTTCTTCATTATGCTAGTAGTTTACGAATCCAAAGAGCTTCACTTAGATCATGTAATTTGTTTTCCTAAGATGAGTCAAAGAAGAAAAATGTCAAGTAATTATATACTTGTTACTTTCAAGAATTTTCATTCCAACCTCAAGAGGAAGACTAATACAAGAATTTGGGAAATAATCTGTAATTTCTGTTCACTTATTTGATGTGGTTTACCTTTATTGCTGTGGGGTTTTAATTGATAATTCAATAGAATACCTATATTCTGTCTTGTGGTTGCTACACTAATTCTATTAATTCCTGGAGTGGCTACACAACATTCTGTTGGAATCATTATTTTCTTTTTAACAGAATATAATAACAGACAGCAAGTGACTCGACATACGGTAGATTGTTCCATTTATTGAAAATCAAGATACTATATTTGCTCTATTACAATAATGAAGTTGATGATTTCCAATCTGTTTAATAAACTGTTTCTGCATTTTAATATTTATATTAAATCAACCAGCTGGTGATATCACATAATTGTTTTTTACTCAGAAATATATACCAGTTATTAACAATAAACATGCTATTTGCTTTTCCTTCAGACAGTATCCCAGGAATTCTCATGCTTATCCCACGCAAAACAGATACTTGGAGCTCAGCCTTAAATTTTTAATTTTAAAAAGTTTCAGATACGGATGTTTCCAAAATTACATAGAAACATCCCTTGGGAAACAGAAGCATAACATAATCATAGACCAGATGTCAGAATGGACTTCACTCTTCTCTAACCTCCAATACCACTATGTGTTTGTCCTTAAACATTTGAGTGATTGCTCTCTATTATGCAACAGTAAGAACAGCTTAACAAAAGATGGTAAGATGTCATCTGGTCCCTTTGCCTGTGTCACTGTTGTTCATTATAATGCTTAATGCAGGTAGGCTGTAAGTAACTTGGAACCAGCTGTTTGTGATAAAATGTGTTAAAACTTTTGGCTCTTCACTTCTTCACATTGTTGGGACTCTAATTGCTGACTTTCATCTTGACTCCTTTCTGATTCATCTTAGTGTATCCTTGTGAGCCATGAGTTTCAGCACGGGAATGCTCCCATGGTGAAGCCTGCAACTTGAGACTCCAGATGTATGCTGCCACTAAAAACAAATGCTGAGGGGTGAAAACTTTGCTAGTAGATCTCTATAATTTGGTGGATCTGTGGTGACTCCCACCATGGCAGGATGGACGAGCTGGGTGTGCAAAGAGGAGACATGAATTGTTTAAAGCAAGTTTCTAAATAAAAGAGCTTCTAGGATAGCAAAGGTGAGTTTTCAGTGAGCCATTGGGGGATTAGAGGCGGCAGGAAAATCTTATTTTATAAATCTATGGAGATAAATGACAGAACAGGCTTTTGGCCCTATCTCTGTGCCCTTTTCAAAGGGGTCTGTGGACATGCATAGGGCTGGAACCAGCAGAGCACTAAAGAAACTTAATAGGGTTATAGAAATTACTCCAAAGACCTACAGGATTTATTAAAGAGTTGTTTCTTCTCCACAGGTTTTCTTTGAACCATCTCATAGAAGTATATTTCATTGTATGTTTGATTTTACAAAGTGGTTTAAAAAATTACACGAGAAAGTTTGTAATTTTCTATGAAGCCCTATAGGATTTTTCCATAAGGGAAATATCTCTGTGTATCTAATACACGCAGGATATTACACTGCACAAGAATTACTAATGAAAAATTTAACTCTTGGTACTTCTTTAAGCGCTAATGAAGGAAACACTTCTCAGGAATATGAGCAAGGTATACAGTAAAGCACTACCCTGGAAAACACTGTGACTTGGAGAGAGAAACAAAACAAAACTGAGAAGCAGCCTGTGAATATTTATGAGTTGATCTTATGACTTATCTCTGTATTGACATTTTCAAGTTAAAAAACATTTGACTAAAGCAAAATGGCTAGTTCTCAACAGTAACAGCAGCAGCGTTCTGCAAATTTCCTAGCCTAAAGGCAGCATGCAGAAAGAAGTAAGAGCAAATGATGTATACTTTGATGTAAGGTGTAACCTGGGGGGACTGCCAGCCAAAATGGGGGGGAGAGGGAGAAGGATATGAAAAATTAAAATGAAACAGGAGAGTAGGTCGCTGCCTGTAGAATGAAGTTTAATCTCTCAGTACCATTAGTGATAAGAATGGAAGGATAAAGGAGAGAGGGCACCAGCAAAACAAATGGCTCTTTGTTCTGTTGGTTTAAAGTTGTTTATTTTAGACAGTTTCAAGTAATTAAAGGAAATTGCAGTCTCTAACTATAAGAGAGATCGTTAAAGAAAGTTTGAAAGGGAAAAAAGATAAAGTTCATTGTCCCAATTAGATGAGAAGTGTTTCCTGGTGGAAGCCACCCAAGAAAACCTGGAGGGAAAACAGAGGGAACAGGCATAATCACAGTTACAGCCCAGAGAATCAGACTGAAGATTAGTCTGGGAAAAAAAACCACATTGATTTATAGGTTCGAAGACAAAAGCAAATGATAGGCTGTGTAAATCACATCAGACAGAAACTTACCATCATTGTTATGCAAAACTAGGAAACTACACTGTCAGGAAGTTAAGGTTGCTAATGTCAGCGCTAATCGCATGAAGACTAAAGAACGCATTGAAGTACTGAAGTACTTAAATTGTCTCCAAAAAGGCCTCACAGGTTTAAAGTTAAGCACATGCTTAAGTATTTGCAAGTTGATAGTCCCAGTAAAAAATAAAAGCTATGTTCTGTTCTCCAACTAGGCAAATTAACAGTCTCCATTTTGTGTGGTATAGATAGCATCAGGGATTTGGGTTTTGTGTGTTTGTTTGTTTGTTTTCTTTTCACTGAAAGAGTATATTATCATAAAAATGAAAAGCTTGCAAAATCAGAGGATGGATACTAACAATTTCTTAAGCTTGCCACTCATTTAGCACTGATTCCTGTTGTGGTACAACCAATAGCCCATTTTAGAGGCTTGGAATCAGCTGCTTCTGCACGCAGGAAGTATATAAACTGCAAGTGAGTAATGCAGTGTGTCTAATCCAAAGAGGAAAGGAGTCTGTTAGAGACCCTAGTAACCTGTGCTTTAGCACATCTGGAGGACCACATTTCAACCTCTTGCTGTAGCCTGAAATGCTGCTTTACAAAGACCTTGTGTTTGTTCCCGCTTGCATGTGTGCTGGGAAGAGAGGAAGCTGGTCTGATTCAACTTTGGAAGTCAATGGGAGCTACCTGATGTAGGGATATGATCACCCAAAGGTTTCTTGCTTGGTTTGTCAGGTTTTTTTGCAATGCTTCAGGATGGACTAGCAGCTAGGAACATCTGTAATGACAAGGGGAGGAGTTGAGACATGGTTGTGTGAGTTTCAATATATCTTGCTATGACTTCTTGCAAGCTGTGAAGAGTAAAGGTTTTCACTCAGTCTAGTAAGTTCAGGTTAAATATAAGGAAGAAGTTCTTTACTGTGAGGGTGCTGAGGCACTGAAACAGGTTGCCCAAAGAAGTGGTAAATGCTCCATCCCTGGCAGTGTTCAAGGCCATGTTGAAGAGAGCCTCGGGCAACATGGTCTAGTGTGAGGTGTCCCTGCCCATGGCAGGGGGGTTGGAACTGGGTGATCTTAAGGTCCTTTCCAACACTAACTGTTCTGTTATTCTATGATTCTACATAGCATGCTCTGAGGATACTTTAGAAAAAAAATAAAGAACCAGCATTTTCACCTATTACAGTTAGTCAGATAAACCAGGTCTGCACTCAGCTGTAGCTTTTGCACATAACAATAAAAGCATGTTATGAAGAAAGGAACATCACTAGCTAAGAGAAATGCTTTAATTATCTTATCTCCAGTGTTACAGTGGCCTTGGAGCATCAGAGAATTTGGGAAGGTTGCTGCCCTAGAGGGAGGGTATTAGTGACACACTGGGTAACAGTAACTGAATGAAAGGGCAGAAAATCTTTCTCCATCTGTCTATTTGCTGCTGACCCCATTCAGATCTGATTTATTGTATACAATTAGTTTGCATTTGGTCTCTCTCCAAGCTGCGAGGCCAGGCAACAGCCTTCCTTGCTGCTGCACACACTGGAAAAGAGACCTTGCTTTCAAAGACCACAAAGCTCTCCCAGTGTGGTGGGTTTTATTAAGGTTGTAAAGATCAAGGTAAAGGAGGTGGCAGTCTCTTTCCTATGTTGTCTGTAAAGTTTCACTGTGCAAAGTTTTAATTGCCTTTCAGAGCAGACTCTTAAAGTAGCATTAACCTCAGCTTGCACATTTAACAAAAGAATTAACTCTTGCATTGCAATCTCAGACGTAGTAAGGGGTGCTTAGTCTGAGCTGCCAAAGAAAGTTATGGTGCTTACCACTGCTCAGGATTTGTCCCAGTGTATGAATATCAAAATTACTCTGTACCTATCCAACAGATTTCAAAGTCCTCTGTAAACTTACTCTCCAAGATGTCCTTGTAGTGCCCTGTGATTATCAGCAATGAAAATGAGATAGTATATGATTTATGCCATAGCAACACTTCTTGGAACATGGGCAGCAAGATCAAGGAACTCTACTGTTATTGCTATTAACATCACTTGCATTGCTGTAGCATATGTGGGGCACGGTCAAGCACCACAATCTTTCTCTGTAGTTGCAAACCCAGAACAGAAAATAAGTGGCGGCTGCCACTGACAACTTGCAACCTAACTCTATCTAAATCTTTAGACTTACCTGACTGTAAGAGGAGAGACAACAGATGGAGGCAGGAAACAGATGGAGAAGCACAAAGTAACACGGAGACAATCATGATATTTGTAATAGGCAACATGCACAGCACGCTAGGTACCTTGCCATTGCCATTACCCTGCTTTATCGCCAGGGAAACAGAGGCATGGGAAAACAGACTGTGCAGGACTGCAAAGGGCAGGTTCACGATGCTTCATTTTACATGTCTAGTCTTGTCTGTAGATATCTAATAATGTAAGAGATATGCAGGCTTTCTATAAAATCAGTGGAAAGAGACAGGCAATTCCAGAAACACACTGATTTTTAACCCATTGTAGGGATAGGACAAAAGTGTCTTCCAGAGGTGCTTGTCTAGTCCGCAGGTGGCACTGAGTAGTCAAGGCAGGCAAGGAGACAGTTCTTCGTGTCTAGATGTCTGTTTTAAGGGCTAATTGTAGCAAAACAAATCCAGTCAAGTGGGAAAATTAACCAGCATCCACTACATGGTCCTCTTCA
Source organism: Cacatua alba (assembly GCA_024361745.1). Taxonomy (NCBI): domain Eukaryota; kingdom Metazoa; phylum Chordata; class Aves; order Psittaciformes; family Cacatuidae; genus Cacatua; species Cacatua alba. The sequence continues at coordinate 21,489 of JANEMJ010058742.1, forward strand.
TAACAGTACAAACAGGCACCTGAAAATCTACTGAAGCAATTTGGAGTAAACCCTTCAAAAAGGGGAGAATAAAGCTAAGAAAAGAAATGTCACTCCTTTGGATATTCCATGGGCAAACCAGATTGTTCAGAATTGAGGTACACTCACACACACACTCACATACATATCTTTTCAATTAAGAAGGAAAAATATAGAATCTGCTGGGTTGAACAGGAGCACTGGTGAATTATGTAGTCCATCCTTTTGCCTGGGGCAAGACTGATTTAATTATCTCTAACACTTCTCTGATGGATGAGTGTCAAACCTTCCCTTGACTATCTCCAATGAAGGTGATCTGACTACCTCCCTTGGGTGACTTGCTTCATTGCCTTAAATGTAGTAATAGTTATGAAGTTTTCCATAACAGTCAACCTAAATATTCAGTGCTTCATCCAGAGCCTATCATTCCTCTTTTTCTTTTTTTTTTTTTGTTCTCACTGACTAATGAGGATAATTGGTTCCTCTCCTTTTTCAGGGACATGCCTTTATGTGTTTATGGACATTCATCATGACTCCCTTTAGTCTTTTCCTCTCCAGACAGGACGTGCCTGGATCTCTGAAACTTCAGTGGAAGAAGCCTGAGGCAGAAAGATGAACGTGTTGCGAAAGGCGGAAATATGGGCATTTTTTAAGGTAACAAAGAAGACTGGGCATTTTGCATTGCCAGGGACTCAGGAAGTGACTTTCACATACATGAGGGGTGGGAAGCTAAACCAGGATATCAAACTGGTAAAACTAAAATGAGCTATGAATGCAAAGTAACATTCATCAGTATGGGATACCACATAAAGGGACCTACCAGAGTATAGCACAAACAGGAGTTCTGCCATCACCCACACCCATATGTATAAAGACTAGGCTTTGTTGCTCAACCTCATAAGCAGTGAGCTGAAGAGCAAAAGTGAATTCCCAAGTGTATGTTCCCAATTTTTTCCCCATTGTTCCAACAAATAAAGTTTGAATAGCTAAGACTGGTTCCTTTTTGACCCTTCCACCTGCTAGAATTTACACTGGTCTCTCCTCATCTCGATTTAATTTCGAAGAGCAGACAATGGGTTCTTCACATAGAGGTATTTAAAAGGTTAAAAGGGGAGAGGAACACTAATAAAGCCTTCTTTGTATTTTATTCTGTCATGTGGGCTAGCTGTCCCCCAGCCTATTCAGTCTGAAATGGCATCAACGCTCCATAGAGACCAATTCATCCTCCTGTTCCTGAAGTGCAAACAATTCATAGAATAAAACAGCACCAGAAAGCGAGAGGAAAATTCTCTGTGGGGCTGCCAAGAGTCTAGCTTCATGCAGTGAAATCGCCAGACTTCAAAACAGGAAGGAAGGGTGGTTAACTCAGGCTTTGATTGATGGTTAAAGCACTGAACGCGGAATTCTCTCAGTGGTATTTAGGGTGTCTCTAGTTCTACAGCACTGAGCTTGTCACAGTCTTTACTATGTTTATTTTCTCAGCATCATTACTCTTGCTTCATGGATGGTGAATGTAGGCAAAGTGAGAATACAACCCAAATTTTCAGATTTCACAAAGGTTTGGGTAATCAGTGGTACTTGGGCTGCCAAATACTTAAGAAGCCATGCTCTAGCCAAAAAAGCTCTGGGAAATCTTTCACTGCAACTTGAATTATTTGTACTGTCTGCAACTCTCCTTCTGTCAAGCTACCTTGACATCACCACCAGCTGAAAGAAAACATTCTTACACCTCAGACATCACCACAGAAAACTCTACAGTTTAACTGAAACTAACAGCAAAGATTGGGATAGAACTGAAACACTGTGAAAGGTGAACTGTATCAGCTGATGTGTGGCCACATACCCCTTCTGGCAATGGTTTCACCAGGGGTGGATGGCCACCTCTGACAAAGCTGAGCTCTAAAACTCTACTATTTACCCTGATAAAATCCCTTCCTTAGGCCAATATCTCTTCCTAAATCTGATAATCTGAGGTTCTACTGACACAGGGCTAATTCAGGCATATATCACGTGATGGCTAAGTATCTGAGTGAATATATTTTCAGTTGCTATAAATAGTATATCACAGGGTTGACAACCAAAGCAAGGTGACCCTAATCCCTTATTGGTATCCCAATCTCTGTACTTACCTTGCCATGAAATCAGCTATCGATGTCTTCCCATACTTTTGCTTCTACAAAATAAAACTGCTGTTTTGAAGAAGGAGAGGTTGGGACAAGCTAACAAAATGAATCCTCTACCTTATCAGAAAGCTATAAATGACTTCTGGGAAGTCTTGAGAGATTTCCCACTGGCTGGATATCACAGTTTCATACTGAAGAAGCAGCGCATGACTGTTGACATTTGTTATTAATGCTGAAGAACAAAATGCCTGTGGTATTTTTGTTTGGTATTTGTGTATCCCTAATGTCTCGTCTGCTGCATCCTGGGCTCTATCATGCTCTTACTGATGTCAGTAAGGGTCTTGCCAACAGACAGGAGGCTCCCCATTGGCTATTTCTGCAAACACTGTATGAATCTACTCTTATTTCTCAGGGCTTATCTGATTATGATTGGGAAAATAATTTTCTTGAGTTGGCACTTGCAATGACCTGTCTTTATTAAGAATGAGTCATGAGCGTTGTTCCAGGTTTTGTCCTGCCTTATAATGAAGAACATTCAGAAGTGTTAATATCTTATTTTCTAAGAACATTTTTTTTAATATATATTGGAGTGCATGGAAATTCTTTTGACGGTGCAGTATGACACAGGCTCTAGTGTCTCTCTTAGCTAGATCTTCTATAGACGTGTCTTTCTACTCTTCCCCTGGAGAGGAAGGGAGGATGTTTCATTAAAGGAAGTCACACAGAATTTTTATTAAAAACACTTTCCACTTCTGTGTTATTGCAATCTTGAACAAGAACTTCAGCTAAAACATAAGACCTGAATGAGTCAATGCTAAGAGAAAAAATAATGGCTTGAAAATAAGAGAGAAATTTTCAGACTCCAAAAACTTGTAAAATGTGTTTTTCTTTAAAGAAAAATTGAGCTAAATGGTTGGAAAAGGTGACAGACAAATAGTTCTGCGGGCAGATGCTCCTCTGCTAGTCCCCAAGCATAAGCAGAAGAGGAAGCAACTGTCCATTTTTCATAGAATCATAGAATCAATCATAGACTGGTTTGTGTTGGAAGGGGCCTTAAAACTCAACCAGTTCCAACTCCCTGCCACGGGCAGGGACACTTTCCACTAGAGCAGGTTGCTCCAAGCCTCTGTGTCCAACCTGGCCTTGAACACCGCCAGAGATGGGGCAGCCACAGCTTCTCTGGGCACCCTATGCCAGCGCCTCACCAACCCTTTTCCATAAGGCTACTTGACCTGAGGGCTGTCACCCTGTTGAGAAATATCGGTGTCTGACAAGTAGCTTACCTTCAGATGTGAGCTCAAGTTTTGACTTCTTCCAGAGATTGCTTTCCAGCATTTCAGTTAGGACCAAATGGTACAAGCTTAGACAAAGTAGAGACCATGAAAGCCACCGAGTGTTTGGTAGGAGTTTCAATGAAATCTCACATCAGTTGTGTCAACCCTTTTGAAGTCTTCCTCACAGTGGCATAGATGGTGGTCAGGTTTTACAAGATGCTCAGTGGTTTTTCATTGAAGGATTTATTCAGTTATGAATAAGCATTCCCTTTCAAAGGAGAGGAAGTGTTGTGGGATACAGAATACAATAACAAAGCAAGGAAAGAAATTATCTAACTATGAAAACATGGGTCTCAATCCCAAATTATGCAAGTTCAGTTCTCAGATAATTAGTTCAGATTCTTCCTGTGATCTTGTTTCTTTTCTTGCTCATAGTTCATCACCTCATACAATGAGGATTATAGCTCCTCTCATACCTTGTGAATTTGGACTGTAATAAAGTCATATGTAAAATGGCAACAAAATCTACCATGCTGAGCATTTTTTCTTGTACTTATCACACCTGAATTAGCCTGACATCCTCTTGCACTTCCATTAAACATGGTATTTCATTGGATCAGTGAATAAACCAGCCTTCATTTTACCCACACAGTTTCCACAGATTTTCTCAAACTCTATTAAAAACCAGCTGTTTAAGTTTTGGGGATATTTTGCATGAGCTCGTAATGGTGTCATTCATTCTCAGGCCAGCTCAAAGCTCTTCCATATCTGCAAAACCCTTAGTTTATGACTGTCTATTAATGGAATACATTGAGTACTTTTAAAAAGGTGTTTGGAGTGTCTCAGGTTCACGTACCCACAGATGAGGAGGACATCTGAACTTTCCTTTTTCCTTCTAGAAATACGGCAATAAACCAAGTGACAAAGATCACAGCTCAATCTGATCTTAACTGCCAACAAACCTTAACGCAACACCTGAGCACCTTCACCTTGTACAGAAGCTTATTTCTGATGCCAGCCCAACACCAGGACTCAGGTCTACCCTAACAGTCAGTTTGGATGTTCAGCATCTCTGTCATTCTGGCAGCTACTGGGAAGCTGTTTGATCTTTACAACAATTCTGAGTTTGTCATTTTCCTACTTGCTCCGACGCTTTCCCATAATCTCTCTTCCAGATATGTCAATCAATGAGACAGCCAACATGAAATATTTTTGCCCTCCAAACCTATTTTAGTCTCTCTCTCATGCTTACTTATACTTGTATATACAAATTAATTTAACATATCTAGGGGATTTCTGCTCTATAGATACAACAACCTATTATTTTTTCACTATCCAGCTTGCCCTTGTTTTTCCCCTTTGATATGTAATAATGAGGTGGCACAGGGGAAATGTCTTTAATCAATTGCAGAAACTTATAGCACTATCAGGATTGCATGTGTCTCGAAACACTTTATCACTGTCTTTTTC